>JAGDQP010002472.1:44450-55663 GCA_022664845.1 Lepisma saccharinum
AACTAAAGAAAAAACTCATTTGATATGTTCTAATGCGTGGTGACAAGGACATTTCTTTTTGTTGTTGATCGCTGACGTTGAAGCGCTTTCCATATACGTATATAGAATCAAGTTCTGAGCACATTCAAAATATCTAGGGCAGAAAATCTTTGAAAGCTGATGAATAGGGTAAATTTGGCGTACATTAAACATTTATATGCACTTCCTTCCAAACATTCAACTTCCAATATTTTTTAAGAAGAGAAAAAGAAGAATACATGTAATGAATTTTAATCAAATTTCCATCAGCGCCACTTTTAAGTAATTTAATTATTGATCCGAGTATTAACGTTCAACCTCTTTCTGTAGAAAGTGTAAATTTAATTGAATTATTTTTTTAGTCTTTAGGCGATTTTAGTTCAAGCCTTTGTAACTGATTGGAGAAGATGTTGGAAGTCAGCCAGGGCCTAATTTCAAGACACTATCCTGGTATTAGCCTGGTGTGATTAAGCAAAACTTTGAGAAATGAAACCAAGAAGGGTAGTCACCTGCTGGGTTCGAACACAGAAGCCAACTCTATACACGACTCAATCGATACAGGAACTTTACCCTCTTACAGAGACACATGTTAGTGTTACGATGAACTAGTAGCGAGCGAGTGAATCGTGTATAATAAAAAAGCACCTAACCTGACTTTTCTAACCTAACCTAACCTAACCAATGGCAAATGAACTTCGTAAATTTTGGAAATGCATAATTATGTATAGAAAACTATTAAAACTTCTCGAGTTATCATATACAGCTGAGCAAGTGTAACTGTGTTACGTTCTAAGTAGAAATATTTGGACATCTTTCCGTATTTATTATTTACACAAACAAAATCTTGTTTGTCGTGTTCTTTTCCGTAAAAGCTTTGTTCAACTTTTCAATTTTCCGTTGTTTTCATCTCGTGAGCTTGCTACGTAAATTCCCGCGACGTACCTGCCACCTATGAGGAAAGCCAAGAAATCTTGCAGCAAAATCCATTTTCTCTTTGCAATATTTTTTATCTTAAGACCATGACAGGGAAAACACTTCTCAAGTCTTTGACAGCATAGTAAACAGTTCTCGATTCTTCTTCATGGTGAAGATCATCTTCTATCGGCTGTTATATTGAATGCTGCATTAGGATTCCGGTCGCTTCTCCTCCCTCACTCCTTGTTATCGCTCACAACCACGACCTAAAATGTAAATTAGGCTTTTCTAAACTTTCAATGGAGTTAGAGATAATCTATTCTATTTCTTTTTCTTGTTAGAATGGATACGTATGAGAAAGGAAAGATCTTCGACTTGGAAGTTTGGAATTGTCCTTAGCAGAGAGGAAAGGAAATTGAAGAACATGAATGGCGTTTTGTTGTTATTACTTGTATCTTCGAACTGCAAAGAAACAAGCCAACATGATGCTGGTTAGATGAAAATACGACCTTATGCTGAAAAAAACATAGCATTTCACGATCTTTTGTAATAGAATCCAGTAGTGGAAGAATATCATCAAAGAACATATTGACATAAGTAAAATATGAATCCTGTACACATGGCGTTATTTGTAGGGGGTAAGGGGGTAATTCCCTGGCACCTCGAGTGTTTTACTCGGTGGTGTCTCACTTACCCGTTTTCTTGAACGGAGGAAAAATAAGTGTATGCATGGCCAGTACTCCAATAGGTGCTGGATGCATGCTCCTACGTGTCACTATTGACTGGCGCTATCAGGTCTCGAAATATCTTCATAAATAGGGGCATTTGCTCCAAAGTTCCTTCTTGCCGCAGAGATTCCATGGAAAATTTGCACCAAGAATGTATAATGCTACAATAAATGCTCTTCATAATTGCTCCAATCTTCCCTTCATCAACTTCTTTCAAACAATATATTACTCGATCCCTTGCATCTCAAATTTTGGAGTTGCTCCGATCTACCCGCATCGGAGATCAGAGGTAGAATTTTCTTAGGTAGAAAAAGACAGCTTCTCATTATCATGGAAACCTTGGGGTGGCCGAGAAAATAGCGTCCTCACCGCCGTGGTCAATGGAATGGAGTGGTTCGAAGCCTATTTTACCAAAAACTGTATGTTCCGTCATTAGTATAATTCTTTTAGGAAATTAATAAGAAATCAGGCTATCAAAGTTTTAAGCATTTCCTCGTATTGCCTTCATGCCGGGAACAGAGGATGAAGGCAGACTTTATGGAGGAGATAACATATAGATGTCTCGTGGAGACGTTGGAGCCTTGCTGGGGTTTATGCAAAAAATAAAACAATAATACATAGAATAATTTTGCTAGAGAAATATTTTGGGTCCTCGCACTCTTCTGTTCATCTCTTCCATTTTTTTCAGTAAGACTTTTCAAAGAATTCCCCCCTTCCACTTGAAAATATTTGAGTTACTTCCACCTATAAATGCTATAAATTTTAACCCCTCGAAATAATGAAATACATCTCATTCATTTTTCCATTTGTTCTGAAAATTTAAAGAGTTGGGACAAACTTGAAGGACACCCTGTACATACACGCACTCATTCATTCACACACACACACACACACACACACATACATATATATATATATATAACAAGAAGTTAGCCTGGAGATATGTTTCCAGGATTTCCGAAAGCATTTCCTGCGGGATCAATTTAACTGTGAACTATGTAGTTAATTCTCTGGGGACCTAGAGGCAATTTGTACCTTCATGAAAAATCCAGAGGCTTTTTCACTAAAATGCTAAAAAAAACTATGGCTAGGATTCTTTTTTTTTTAAGAAAAAAGAGAAAGCAAACAGTAATGAGTGGCGATAACGTTGTAATTAAATTGCAACAAAGACATTTTAAATGTCAATAATTTTGTTTATTTTTCTAAATATTTTTTTATTTAAATATTATATAAATTTAAAATCATTGGAAATATTTTTTTTACTAATAAAGACAAATAAACCATAATGTATTACACATGGCCTTTTAAAGTTTCGGAAGTGCTAACTAAGGTACTATATGAACATTCGATAACCTTTCGTGCTCTTCGGCTGCCCCATTGAGCTTGACAGCTTGAAGTTTTAATATTTCACCTCATAGCATGTTTTGCAACGGAAAGGCACGCGTGTTCGAACCCCTCTACCGATCATCCTGACAAGTTTTGCAAGGCATTTCATTGAACAAATGGAAGAATCGTAAAGTCCTGGTCGATATCTTCTCCAGCCTCCCCCTCGGAAAAGTAATCGTCGATCATAGTTCAGATATGACGGGCTTGGGAAAGAACGTGTATTTTCAACACGTAAAAATAAGATGTAAGCTGACATTATAGAATGACTGTCGTTTTCCATTGGAATTCACTGCTTCTTTGACTAGATTAAGTGCACCCTTTCACATCTTACGTATAGGGGCATAAGTTTTCTTCTTTCAATTTCATCTCGAAAATTATGTAGGTGTCTTTTGTTATACACTATTTTAAGAGTTCAGACCGTTCCTAAGTGAAATTGAATTGAATTGTATTGTATTTATGGCCTTTAGGGCCACGGTGGCTCAGTTGATAGAGTGCTCACCTCTGGTGCTAGGGGTCGTCGGATCGATCCCTGCTCATGCCATGTGGGCTTTGTGGTGGACAAACACCGTGTGCGTGGGTTTTCTCGGGATACTCCCGTTTCCTCCCACTTTCTTCATTCCACCAATTCATCCCATCATCATCATCCATATGGCCTGAGCCATAGTTGCCTAAAGGCCTTAAAATAAATTCAGTTCAATTCAGTTTATGCCCTTTAGACATCTAAGGCTTAGGCCGGAATAAAGGAGGGAAAAGGATGCGGGAAGATGGTGAAAGTGTCATCCCGGCATTTGCCTGGAGGGACTGAAGTAAAACCCTGGATAAACTTCAGTCAGGATGGTCGGCCAACGCTTTACCACTGATCTACGGCGGCTTGGTGCCCGTTCCTGAGTTTTCCCACCTCCGCTATGGTCGTTCTAATACCCTTAATAGATACGTCACAGTTAATTCCACCACGTAAACTCTAGTATGATAATGCTTTTCCCACCACGGTCATACAAACTAGCGTACGTTAGACAATACTGAATGCTTATAGTGCTAAAGTACCAGAAGAAAAGGTTGTAGCCTCCCACATTTAAAACAGCAAGGTAAACCGAAGTTGCTGAGCTCAAATAAGAAAACCTCAATACCAAAACCACTAAAGTCCATTTCTGTTTTGCAAAATGACATTTTACTTGTATAGGATTTATTAAAGTATGCAGCATCTTTTGGTGAAAGTTTCTGTCATTTCAAACACTTCTCTGTTGTTGTGAAGGACTTTAGTGCTTCATTAATTTGCGTCAGAAAGCAGCCAATAGAAAGCTTTTTATTACTCCCGTAAAATTTTCATTTTCGGACTTCACCTGTTTTTGCACGGAGCTCCTTAATTTTTCTCTACTTGCTTTAGTTGAGGGTCTCTCCTGTACAGCCGGATAAAGTAAAAATAGAAATTACTTTTGAATCCACTAAAAAGATCCTCACGTACTTCGCAGACTTTATGATCTTTTATTATCAATTTATTAGAGTGATTGTCGTAGGTCTGGTTAAAAACTCTCTATACAATTATCCTAAGCTTTCTGTTTTGCATTGTAGTAGCTGGATTTAAACATCTTACTTTTCTTCTTCTAGCAAATTTTCCTATATATAATTTTGTTCCTTACTAAATAATATCAGGTTATTTCATCTTTGTACAATTTAACTCATTTCTCAGTGTTAAAGATTCATCATTGAATTTTCCGATCTTTCTCCTGATTATTTCTACCGACAGATTTTTATGTAGTCTGGAGTCGCCGTGGCTCAGGCTGTTACGTGTCTGACTACGAATCTTTCAAATCTCGGTCAGAACACTGAAATCTTTTCTCGCAGTGTTCCCGTCCCTGGCGCTCTGAGGTGTACTCAACCTCCTATCAAATTGAGTATCAGAGTCTTCTTGGTATTTCTGGACACCTTGGCATGTGAAGTTGGTCGAGCGTGGAACTGATCACCCCCACCTCATTTCGTGTCGTGGGTCGAGAATATATAGAACACTACCTCCACATCTCCTCTGCACTGTTCACGTCCGCGTGCGCATCACACGTTTCTGTCTGCAATAGCATAAAAGTGTCACGGTTCAACGGTTGTATCTACTGTGGAAGGATTAAACTGTGTTTGTGGCATTAAAACTTCCAAGGTCTACTAAGAGCGCTTAACTTCGTATGAGCTGAAGTACTGGTGTGACAACTGGCACATTAACTTTTTACTAGGTTGCAGACTACTGTGCCTAAAAAAGAGTCGATCTTCTATTCCACTGGTTGTTGGCAAAGGCATATCAAAGAAATATCACAATCACTTAAAGCATTCAGTATTTTCTATACAGTATTGCTTTGACTAATTGACTTTAATTTAATCTTAGGAAACTAGTTGTGATAAAGATGAAATGTGTACCCATGAGTTCTGAAATATGAGCAAGTTAATAGACTGACATCTAACGACGAAATGTCGAAGTACCAGCAAATGCTATCTATACCTCTTGATGTGCCAAATTCCTGAAATTTTCCAAAGTATTCTTCTGTGGCGGTAGGTAATTGGTCTTGTTCGCCGTCATAAGATCTGAGTCATGTTTAATGTGTTTCAGTAAACTTTAAACTTTGGTAAAGTTTATTTCTATATGGACCAGTCTAGTAACTTTGGACTTCGGTCCATCACGATTCACCCTTTAGCCATTAAAATCCACACTCATGCCCCTGCCGGGACTCGAACCCTGGACCTTCGAGTCGTTGGCCTACCGCCGTAGACCGCACGGCTACCCGGACGACAATGTGTGTTTCAGTGAGTAAGAGAATCAGTTGTGAAGGACAAGACGCAGGGGTCGGATTTCGATAAAGATTTAATCGTACGGGGACTCTTCAGTGGGTTGCCCAACAGGGCAATAGCCGCTATAAGCTAAACAGATCTCAATCCAATCTGGATTTCATTCTGAGTAAGTGGAAGGTGCAGACATGTTATAGGAATGGTAAACGTTCCGGGCGGCGGAAAATTCTGATCAACTGAGATCGCGGAACCCTGAAACGTCAAAATTGAAACGTTCTTATTGAACCAATGCGAATAGAGGACCACCACCTTGGATGTTCATGTGGGGCAACTACACATAAGCCACATATCAAGAAGACCGTCACAAATGGACACTCGAGCAGAGAAATATCGGTTGTTTGAATTGGCGAGTGGATGTTCAGACTGTTTCAAGCCAATGGATAATCGGAGAACAGCTCGCATAGTGCTCACCAGGAAATTTGGTGGTGGTAGCATTATGGTGTGGAGCTGTTCCACGCATTACTGTTTGGTATCACAGTTTCGTGGTACTATAGTGCGGTGCTCTAAAATTATAGACAATGACATGCTTCTAACATTGTGGCGTTTTCTCTATCAAAAAGACTCGTCGGGCGGACGGTGGCCCGACCGTCATGCGTGGCCCTGTGCCAACCAGTGAGTCTTGCTGATAGGGCTTATGGAATTGATCTGCTGTTGCTTCCAAGATTAAAATACCAGAGTCAATGGTGGTGCTGGTGCTGCTACTATGCGGAGGTATGAACAAAACAATGTTGAACGCTTGGGTTATCCAATCAGCAATGCAAAAATAGGTAAACAAACGAAACATATGTGAAACAAAACTTTGGTCTTTTGTGAACAACTATTCAGAATACATTTTTAGCAAAACTCAAATATTAAGAAAGTTATAAAGAACTTGAAATACTCAAAAACCTTTTTTCTCTTTCAAAAACTTATCCTGTAAAAGTTAGTAAATGTAACGTTAGCCTCTTTACCTTGAAACTACAATACGACACAATGTGATTAAAGGTCTCTGTTATCCTTAGTGTTTTGTTACGTCATGTTCATGTTTCTTGGTGTGAAGATTTAATGTTTACAATAAAATACATTCTCTAACATTAGAGATTTTACAACACTTTTTGTTACGTAATACTAAGCACATCTGGAAATGAGAACGTTCTCAAAACGTTTTACAGGACATATCTCATCTGTTTGATCCGATATACTGCTTCATCCGACATTCTTTTTATTGAATTTCTGGGAATGTATCCATACCTAGAAAAAAAATCTGTGTGAGTAATGTTTGCTTATTTTGCTACACAGAGGGAAAAGGATTGAAGAAGAGAAGCCCGAACACTTTATGTGAAAGAACTACACGATAAGAAGATGTGAGTTGGGTGGTCTAAATACTGAGCGTTAAGAGTAGCATTTCTTTCATACGGTGGGTAAACTCTAATGTGTGTGAAGAATTGTATTTTGAAAAAGTGTTCAAATCGTGATCGGAAGTGAAAAAATTAAAAGAAAGAAGGGATCATAAATTCATTGATTTGAGATGCACACTCAGATATGAAGAAAAAAGTGCAAAAACGTTAAAAGATTTTGCAGCACTGAAGCAGGTTAGGAAACAATATTGGTTTCAGTGTTGTCATATGATGCAAGTTTTTGGATTTCAATTTTTTTTTATTCTAATGAACCAGTTTTATCAATGTACGGTAAGTTTTTAACAGTGACCAATTTTATCAGTTTACATTTAAAATGTAAAAGAAGTGCAATAGCTTAAGTTGTAATAAGGATAACAAGTCATACAAAAGAGTAAATTGAATTGAATTTATTTTAAGGCCTTTAGACAACTATGGTTCAGGCCGTATGGATGATGATTGGATGAATTGGTGGAATGAAGTGGGAGGGAACGTGAGTATCCCGAGAAAACCCAAGCACACGGTGTTTGTCCACCACAAAGCCCACATGGCATGAGCAGGGATCGATCCGGCGACCCCTAGCACCAGAGGTGAGCGCTCTACCAACTGAGCCACCGCAGCCCCCACACAAGGATAAACAATACAGCACAAAACAGAAGCGAAAGAAGAACGCTAAGCCTTCTAAGCACCTGCCAATATCCGCTGAAAATTAATTATTTACAGCTCTTTGTTCATCGATATAATAAATGCTTTTCTTTTCTTCCTTTTGCTTCGTTTCTTTGTGGGTGTCTTTCCTTCCTTTCTCTCTCTTTCTTTCTTTCATTTTTTTCTTTCTTTCTTTTATTCATTGTCCTTCCTTTCTCTCTCTATCTTCTTTTCTCTTCATTTCTTTCTTCCTTCCTTCCTTTTCCTTTCTTTCATTCCTTCTTTTACTTTCTCTTCTCCTTTCTCTTTCTTTCCTTTTTCTTTTTTACTTTCTCTTCTGTCTCTTTCTTTCCTTCTTTCTTTTTTACTTTCTCTTCTCTTTCCTTCTTTCTTTTTACTTTCTCTTTCTTACCTTCTTTCTTTCTTACTTTTTCTTCTCCTTTCTCTTTCTTTCCTTCTCTCTTTTTTACTTTCTCTTCTCGTTTCTTTTTCTTTCCTTCTTTCTTTTCACTTTCTCTTCTTCTTTCTCTTTATTTCCTTCTTTCTTCCTTTCTTTTTCTTATTTTCACTCTTCGTTTCTTTCTCTTAAATTCTTCTTTTTTCTGAAATAATAATGAAAGAAATTGTTTAGAGTCTCAAATGTTAAGTATCAATTAAGTAATTTGGAAAGTTAGACTATGTTAGAAAATATCAGAAGACGTAAGCAGAACGTGCGTGTGGTATTCTCAAAGAAGTGATAATTAGTCAAACACATTGTGGGTCACCCAGTACTTAAACCGAATATGCAAGAGAAACTTCTTCAATTCACTTAATCGAAAATTGCACGAAAGATCTCCCCAAAACGTTGTCATTCTCTAAAATCCCATTTCACTTCAACCAATCATCTAACTCTTTTTCTACTTCTGATCTTCAAACTTTTTTACTGGAGTAATTTTTCCAACCATTTTCTTTTAATTCCTTTGGGAGTTATATTTTCCTTCGATCGAACCACTACAAACGTCATTCCTTCTTTATTTTTTCATCTTATTCCCTCCTTCCTACGTTCTACAACCTCTCTTTCGAAGAGCGAAATGGAATTTCTTTTTACCGTTGATGGACATCTGCAGAACTTCTGAATATCTGGCAAGAGACAAACCATGGCAGATGTCGCGTTAATCCATGAATATTACGACTACGTGATCAGGGTTGCCATTTTAGATCACAAGAATGTGTTTTAACTTCTTTCAGATACTATTCTACCACCGCTCTATGAACCTGCTCGTCCTGCTCTTTTACTTACTGATTTAACTTCGAAATCACGTGACTGCGCGGTTGCAACATTTTGTCTTACACTTTCTCAGTCATATTTACAATTCAAGGTTCGATTTCTGAAAAATATATATATTTTTTATGATGTAGAACATTTTAAATTTGTTTTGTTACAGACATGCAGTTAAAATAACCTATGAACTTCCTATAAACGCTTTAATTTATGACATGGCAATGGCGGAGTGATTCCAACTCAACTATAACCAATAACAGGGATACTGTAGACTGATTTATCACCGCTTTTATCTGATTGACGACCAGTTTATACAGCGGCGAAAATATAGAAAATATTATTATCTTCCGCTATTTAATTCTGAGAAGGGTGATTAAGGACCAGTAATACTATGGTTATATTTGATGTCAGAAAATATACATACCAAAATGTAGTCGTACTCTTAAATATCTAAAAAAAATCGCAAAGACAAAATGTACAAATGACATTCTTAAAATAAGTCTTACATTTCTACGGATGAATGTACCTTGCCTGACATCTGCAGTGTAATTTCTACATTTGTATACACAATTATTAATCAAAATAAGTGTTTTGTGAAGGAAGTACAGTGCAATAAAATCTGAGAGAGTCCTGGCAATCCTCTGTAATGAAATTCAGCGATTATTTCAGATGGATAAAATACTACATTTTCTGCGAGTGTCCTAATTAGTTCAGTGCCGGATCTAGAAATTTCCTATGGGGGGCAATGTTAAATTTTACCGCTCTTTGCCGCCATTTGCATCGTTTTTAGCCAAACACCACGACCGGCAGACACGACGGCCACAACATTGTCACGCATCACGTGGTATGCTTTTGTTATCTTCTCTGTAGCCTGTCGTGGCATCGCTATTACTAACTCCAGTAAGGCAGTAGATCAATCTATCTGACTTGAAGCGCGGTTTTGAATTTTAAAGATGAAGGTAGGTTGTATGAAATAACATAAAAATGTCTTAGCGCGCTGGTATTGAAATTTTGAACACGTTTAGGTCAAGTTCAATTTAATATGCGATTTTACTTTCTTTTTAAGGAACTTTTATTGTTTTAGCTGCTTGCCGCCCCATAAACGTGCCTCCCGGGGTGCTTGCCCCCTTTCGTGTCTCTCCCTAGATCCGACACTGAATTAGTCTATATTAGTTACTGCTAGTACATGGAATGTCAATAGCTCCCGGTTGTAACTGGTGTATTTCGTGATTTTGAAAGAAAAACATTTTTTTTAGAAGAATTTACCAAAAATTTGAACTGAAGAATAAAGTGGTAGCTATTAGAAAAATAGATTTTATAGAAGATATCAATGTTTGAATATATATATCTGTATATATATCTGTATATCTTCATCGTGTCTGCACGTAAAAGTCACAACCCGTTTTGAGAATATGAAAAGTTCAACACGAAAAATAGGGTTTCCTTAAAGCAAGTCTCAGATTGTATCTCCGACGAATTCAAACTGTGAATACTTCTTCTGACTTGTTTATGTCAAAATTCTCAGTAAATATAAAAATTATGTATACTGAATCAACACGTTTAAGTTTAAATGCCAGACTAGTTTCACATGGGCGCAAATTACATATAATGTTTAAGAGAAATAGGTTTTGATTTAATATTTTCAATTAAAAGGACGCCATTTTCGTCATACTGTACCAACAAGTGCATAACTGTGGTCATTAAATTACTCTATTCAGAAGAGACAGCGTTGTTACCACACTGATTTTCAACCACTTTAATAGTATGGATTCTACGAAAAAGTGAAGAAAGAAAATTAACGTGAAGAAAGCTTTCGAAATGCGGAATTAGGAGAGAGTGGAAAGGGAACAGCTGGACAGAAAACACGCAACAAGGAAATGCTTAAAAGAACAATACTGGAGACAACCAAAAAGAAAAAAAATACTTTCGGTAGGCCTACAGGCTGAGGTAGATCTCGAAGTTTTTTTATTTTCAAAAATTCAAATCTCGAATTATATGAGAGCTATCGAGAAACTATTTATTGTTTTGTAGATTATTCATCAAGAGCTGTTCAACGATACC
>JAGDQP010002472.1:56063-76538 GCA_022664845.1 Lepisma saccharinum
ATATACTTTCATATCGTATCGATCTCAATAGGTATATTTTTCTTCGAAATCTACCTAATAAGAAATTGGTTGGAACATTGTCTAATCGTTGATTATATAATGAAGAATGTAATTTAAAGGCATAAAAGAAAAGAGTGGAAGAGGAAGAAAACATATGTAACTTCCTAAAGGTATTAAGGAAGATAACTAGTGTGCTAATAGAACAGGGAAATCGTAAATTATCATGGGTAGAGATTATTAAATTTGTCTTCAAAGCCTTACCACATTTGACAGAATACCTACCGTTAGTGACGAATCCAATGGCTAACTCGAGAGAAAGTCCATCTTAGATATTCAAAATCCTCCTTACATTAAGATAGGTACAGGTCATAGGTTAAATTGAAGAACATTTTTCGTGAAAAATCAAGCCACCCAAAAAGACACATACCCCCTATTACCCCCGAGTGAAGGTGCCTGTATTCAACACTGCTTTTTGGTAAATATGATACAGTAAAATTATCTAGCGTTTAGACATATTTCTAGTACTCTGGAAACACTGGCTAACAGCGCAAACTTGTATTGGTGATCGAGTTGGAGAGAGACATTCACAAACACTGAGTGAGACGACGAGGGGAGTCAGGTGACAGTCACTTTCGATTAGTGGTCTATCCAGCTGCCAATACAGCGACATCCAAAGTCAGCAATTTTCCGCTTACTGCACGATCTGCCAGACAAGCACATTTTTTTTTTTTTAACGAGCAATTCAGCGAAAGTGTTCTGGATTAAGCAATGCGCAAACATTGACAATCTCTTGTTTTTCTATATCAGTGTAAAGCAAAAAGTATCATCTAACAAATTTAAAAAAATTTACATGAAGGAGTAAATAATTTCCCTTAAATTATTTGGGAAAGATAATGTTCTATGAACATTGCCTTGTTTGCAAAACTTTGGTAAACTTCATTTTTATATGGACCAGTCAGTCTAGTAACTTTGGACCTCGGCTCGTCACGATTCGCCTTCAGCTGTTAAAATCCACACCCATGCCCCTGCCGGGACTCGAACCCGGGACCTTCGAGTCGATGACCTTCCGCAGCAGACCACTCGGCCACACGGCCAGCATTTCCTTGTTTGTGTAGACACCTACATTCATTTTAATCTGCCACTATAAAATGGCGGAGGTGAACTAAAATGCAAAGCATTCGGTCAATATTAAAGTTTCATCTGCTACCTGTGTGAAGCAGTTTGAATTATTATGTAGTATTGAGAGCCATCTAGGGAAACTCAGGTTATACAATGCTTAATTAATATACAGTTTAATTAATATACGTTTAACTGATGCTGAATTCCAGATATGAGCCGAAACGTGTCAGCAACATGAAAAAGTAGACTATGCGACGGGACACCGTCCACTTAGTTATACAAAATTATTACAACAGAGAATATATAACTTAATTGCAGATGAATAAAAGTTGAATGCAGCGTCCTCTAAATTCCAGCCAATGAGTGTCATTTTAGTTCTGTAAATCCTCATGTAGGAGCTAGGGGGCAACTACCTCCTAATGATGATTTATTACA
The DNA here is from genome assembly GCA_022664845.1 of Lepisma saccharinum. NCBI lineage: Eukaryota > Metazoa > Arthropoda > Insecta > Zygentoma > Lepismatidae > Lepisma > Lepisma saccharinum. The sequence continues at coordinate 57,618 of JAGDQP010002472.1, forward strand.
TAGTATTTGGGAGGTTATTCTTGGTGTCAAAACAAGAAGAAAAGTTCATATAATCATGGGTCGAATTCCGCTTTGATTTGAAAGTACAGAGTTTCCAACTTGGAACCAAAATCGACCCCAACCCTCCAATGGAAAATAAAATAAATATTTTGGGATAAATCAGAAATGAAGCTTTAAAGTATAATAATTTTCGAGTTGATGATCTGTTTCAATGTGGTAGATATTAAGAGCTAAAATGTGACGTAATCCGGTTGTCATTGTTGCCAACCAGGAAGAAAGTTTAATGTTTCCAATGGATAATTTTATATTTTGTATTTCGTAATAACGGTAAACATAAAATGTGAAACACAGAACGCAGTGTTGCAAAATGTTAATATATTACAAAGTTAAACGTTAAAAATAGTCAAGCAAGTGGAATATTTCACTGTGTATATTCACTTTGCACACACACACACCCCAAGTTAAATTTTTACTTTAACGTATTGTCTTTTTCGCGGAATAGTCACTATATGTTGTTGATTGTGGATTCCAAGATGGAAACCCTGTATCTTGAAAATGAACTGTAACTGTAATATGAAGTTTGCACCTGTTTTGGTGTCAGGAATCGTTGCCTGAATTATTTTGTATACAGGGTGTTGCAAAACAACAGTGACAAAAACACCTCACGAAATTCCTGACGTGAAAGTAAACAAAAGTATAAACCACCAAGACTATACAGTCTATAGGCTGCCGAAAATGTGAGAAAATAGTCTGTAGAGCTTGATATTTCCAATACTATTGACAGTAGGGTACCATGGTACCCTCAAAAGCTGGAAACATGCTCTATCCAAAAATGAATATTCCAAAATTATGGAATGGATGTGTAATAGATTCCACAAAGGAAATAGAGGAGATTCGCAGACATTCTCTGGAGTAAATGTAGGTCGAAATAAGTATGAATAAGGCGACTTTCCTTATGTGTAAAGAAGACAAGCGTAATCATAGCCATCCCACCGGGAAATGACAGTCTCTTTTACTGATGACAAATACACCAAACCTTCGTTTAAATGTATTTAGTTTATTCCTGCTGGTTGTGCAACCCCGCATCTTTAAAGAACAGTTTGCAAAGAAAATCTGTTTCATATATCGACTTGCCGCAAACGAATTATTATTACTTGATACAAGGCATGAACGTAACTAGGCCCAACAGACAGAGATTTGCCAGCGCCCCTCCCCCCAGGACCATGAAAATGTAGGTCATATAATTAGCTTGTTTTTTATTTTAGACATACATAACAATAATGCTCAGGAGGTACATGAGCAGTATTTTTTGGAGGTACATAGGTTCATACCATTTCATTTCATAGGCCTAATTGTATATTATTTTAAGTTGTATATTGTTTTCTAAATTGTATTTTTTTTAACCAAGCCGAAGAAAAGGATATAAGGTTCTGGGAAATTAATATAAATAAATAAATGAAATACTATAATTTGAATATAAGATTTCGTAAGTTTTCCAAATTGATTAAACTTTTCAAGCAGGATGAAATAACACATTGTAGAACTGTTTTCAGTTTTTATTTGAGGTTTTAATGAACAACACAATCTTATACCTTCCTTGAAAAAAATAAATAAACTTTCCCCTTTAACATAAAAAATTAATGTGTACATTGTTTCGCGGGATAGTCTTGATCGAAGAACACCGGGCATCACGTGTCGAGCAGGGAGGTGGAGGAAGGTAACATATCTTCATTCTTACACATAATATACCACCAGTACCGTACCACAACCACGGTTTATTTTATGTTTTTTCATTTTCCCAAAAATACTTTTTCTGGTGGTCTCAATTTTGCATTTATGTTTTCCGTATATTCACCACAGAGCCGACGGGGGCTTCCTAGCCCGTGGGCCCCTGCCCCGGTTTCCCCAGCCTAGTTACGCCCCTGGTAGAAGGTAATTCCATTCATGCTTATTTGGACCCATCTTTACTTCAATGATTTTCTGGAAACCCCTCTATCCTTTGGGAAATTCGTTGTGCATGTATTCCATCCCACCATTTTGAAATATACGCATTTTTGAATAGAGCAGGTTTGAAATCTTTTAGGATACAAAGCCGCCTCAGTTCTACTGCAAATAGTATTTGAAATATCAAGGTCTAGAGTTCATTTTCCTACGCTTTCGACAGTCTATAGCGCCGAAACAAAATATTTATGCACGCACAACAGTCTGTACTTTTTTATTTTTATATATGTACAGAGCGTATTAATGGAGTGGAATGTCAATCGTAATTGCAAATCGTGTTATTAAAGGGAAGTTAACTGTTTTTGTTTGTTTGTTTGTTTTATACTATTTTCGGTGCTTTTTTTGTTTTATCTATCTACGTGAGTTTCTGAAACAGAGAAGCTCTGAAATGCATGAACGCCGACACCAGGTTAATACGAAAACCTCTCAGCTGCATGAATAAAAAACATTTAAAACATTTGCAACAGTGGGAGGAAGCAAAGCTGCTTTGTATGTGAACTATGCATTCAGATTTGAGCCAGTAGCGCGTATATATATATAGTTTGTGTGTTTTCAATTATACTTTTATAACATTAGACATTCGTGTCATTCCGACACAAAATGTAATGTCATGGTCTGATAAAGAGAATGTATTTTGCACAAAGGGAATATTTTATTTTTGGGATTGAAAAACACTCGAAAAAAAACTAATAAAATTTGCTATACATTAATGCATCAAGTCTGAAACTTTTTAAAAAATAAAAATATGCGGCCAGCTTTTCGATACAAATGGATTTAGCTTTCCTATTTTTTTTACATACTGCTTATTATTGGTAAATATTAACCGAGTATGAAAGGAATAATAATACAAATAAGACGCCATTTACTGTATTAATTTGATTTTGAATATGGAGCGTAGATGAGTAGGTAAAGGTAGCGTATCAAGTTTACGCTTGTAGAGCCACCTAGTTGTTACTACCGCAGTAACAACAACGTGTGGAATAGGAAATAAGTAACACCCGTGTTACTTTCACTCACTTCTTTGACTTCGATTAATCCGACTTCGCTTCGTTTGTATCTGAGAAATTTTTGAAAATGAACATCAACATAGTCTTCTGATTGGTCATTACTGGACACGTTACCACGCTCACTGCCTGCCACACCAGCCCTCTAGGATCTGTTACTGGAAGCAAAGAAACAGAAACAACCTTACTTTTTCCGTAAGTGTTTCAACTAACAACGACGCGAAGGCTACGGGCGACAGTAACACCTCCTATCTGCCATTGACCAAAACGCATAAACAGAAACATGATACGCATATATTGCACATGACTTTCACGCCCCTGTTATTTACTATCTTGAAACCTTAAAGTCTGCACAAAAATCACTCTACAAGTGTACAGTTAGAAACATATTAGGCAAATAGTGAGCGTTAGCATCGAGCAACTTCAACAAATATGTAATATATTTTATTTTAATATTTATTGTTTTCATTCTCTAATTTTTATACTGGTAACTGTATGTTTTCAAATATTAACGGGATTATTTTAAATGTCTACTCTAGAAGCCAAGGGATACAAGTGACATTGATGAATAAAAAAGGTAATCTTTTATATATAACCCAAAATATATGTGACACAAAACTGTCATATTTTGTACAAAGAAACCTTGAACCTTAATGTGTTCATGTACAAAATATGACAGTTTTGTGTCACATATATTTCGGGTTATATATAAAAGAATGCTTCGAACTTTTCTTATTCGCCATTGTCACTTGTATTCCTCGGCTTCTGAAGTCGACATATGATTGTTTTATTGAACAGAATTATTTTGTGACCCTTATAGATAAGAACGGCCAATCCAGGATGCGCAAAGAGAAGGAACGTGGAAAGGAAATCAACCAGGGCCTAGTTAAAATACCATCCGATGATTAGAAAAAAAAAAAACGTGACACAACCTCAATCAGAATAAACGGCCGCTAGGATCGATGTCAAAACTTTCCGATTGTAACAGCAACACTCGACAAACTAAGGTACGGCAGTTCGAGTTTGGTATATGAATTTGTCACATGCACCTTTAACCAATCAAATCCTTCCTTTGTGCTGGTTCTAGAATTCATCGCAGTTGGTGTGACGATTGTACAGGATTGTAGACCAGCATGTCAAGGAGTTGTGTTGTTTTTGTTTCTATGCGCGTTTCCTTTATTGTTTTAAAAGGCACTAAAAGATCTTTATCGGTGCATCCGTTCAAAATTTATCATTAACTGCTGATAAGACGTATCCTGCTATCCAACTGACTTAAAATACAGCAACCATAAAGAACCTCACCAATGTCTCAAATACGCCTCTCGAGACAAAATAATCAGAATCATCCTACCCATAATGGAATTATTGTTTATTCTATAGATTCTCACTGTTCTATTACTATCCCCCAACAAACACAATTTTGAAATTTTTCTTTTAAACAGTTCGACAGTAAGCCTTTGCGATAACCACCACCACAACTGCAAATCGCCTACACTGTCAGTTGTCATTAGAGTAGATCTCAATAACACTGGGGAAGCGGAAGAAGAACTAAAGCTGTAAGGACACACAATCAACAAATGCCTGCGTATCGAAACATCTTTGGGTACACCTAGTTACATGGTTTGAGTTGTCACTCATCATCAACAGATCCAATGGTGCTTACATGTACAGAAAACACTACGGAGTCGAACCATCGCATTCACGACCACCGCTGCCACTTTGCTGTGAGTGCTGTCAGCTCTTCAACCCTCATCACTCCAAAAACTGTCCAAATGAAAACAAATGTGGATATTGCACTGGCCCACATCAGACAAAAGACTGTACTAACTTACAGAGGACAACAAAACGCAATACCTGTGAAGTCCAACACACCACATTTAGCTGCAAATGTGAAGATCAACAGGAGACTCCATTAAACCAGAATTCGTAGTACCAATCCGACCAGCAACAACCCAGTACTCCTCAACCTTCAGCATCTCAAACCATTACACTAGAACAACTAATTACATTCCTGACCATCACTCTACAGAAACTATATCCCTTACAACGACTACATGTCCTCGCCGAAGTCCAATATGCAGCTCGAACAACCTTGATCCTCAATTTCCATGTCACTTATTGTGGTCCTTACGTCCCTTTTCATACCAACCCTCTGGAAAGCTCAGCCTAGCAACTATTACCTGAACTTCTCACATTTGTATTCATAAGTTTCACTCTCAGACGTATTCTCATTATAGCACAGTAACGATCCTTATAGTAACAGGACATCATGTGTTTTCCAAGTCGCCCCTGGCCAGAAGATGATCAATCACTGTTTTGTATGTCTCGTGTTGTGAAGTGTACTGCACTTCATCAACTTCTCATTATCACTTGAGTTACCCTACCGACATAATTATGAGTTAAGCCTAGCTTTTTCCATTGGAAGAAATAATGATTAATAAAAAATAATGACTCAGCCTATCAACTTTTTCTATTCTCCTATTTCACCTAAAATCTCTTTCCGGTATATAGGGTACAAGGGTACAAGCAACTGCTAGAAAGAAAAAAAAAAAATGCTAAACGGGTGCCCTCGGTATGACTCAGGATGTCGACGTAGCATATCTTATAAAGGAATTGAATCCCTAAAACTTCTTCCACGAAAAAAATACGGCACGTTTAAAGTAAGTAAAGCGCAGAGTACGTTTGCGCACGTGTGTGTGTTTTCTCTAAAAAAAAGAGGATGTGCCATAACTCGCACTGAACATACTTTTGCTGAAGAGGGTTGATTGATAACAGCGGTGAAACTACAGATAAAAACCTCTCTTACAGCGATGACAGCGAAGTTATATAGAGAAAAATACATCTTTTTTTCGTCAGTACTTCAACACACTCACACACGCGCGCGGACTCTGCCCTGTTCTCATGTCCCTTCGTCGTTTTAAATTGATTGAGTTCTTTGGCTCTGTCTATTCCTTTTTTTTAATACTTTTTTATCTCCTTGGGCTTCCAAACTGTAGCCATCTCCTTGGAAACATCTTTGAAAAAGATATCACATACTTCCGCTGTATTGACCCTGCAGCAAAAGAGGGGAACATTGTAAGGCGCAGAGAAGGACAGAGAGAGAGAGAGAATGGAGATATGGGATAGCCAAGAAAGGAAGAAGTAGAAAAAGCAAGACAAGAAGAATAACGGATGAATAAGAATACGAAAGAAGATGGGAGAAAAGAGAAATATTCCCGTGGGAGAAGACTTCCTCTACAAGCCATTCAGCCAGGAATCTTTCTCCGTTTTTTATTTCTGTGTCTGGAAGAACTCCAGGAAACAACAGATGGCCAACTTAAGTGCATGATGGTAGAAATGTGGGTACGCATACATTGAGAGTCTTTCTCTCCCTCCCTCTCTCTCTCTCACACACACATACAACCTACACTTTCGTGCTCTCGCTCAATGGTGTATTTAAAACCTAGCTTTTCTGTCATTGTTTCCACTTTTCTGGTACAGTTCCAGTTATTGTGGTAGAGAAAGGATTGGATGAAAAATATCTAAATTAGAATTTCATGAAAAGTAACACTTTCTTATATCCTTCTTCACTTCTTTCATTCATTCTTTTTGTCCTTTTTTTTAGAGAGAGAATTCTATGAATGGTCTTCTCTGAAAATGATTATCCTATTTTCTTTATCTTCTGTCTAAAAGGCCTTTCGATTATTGAATGAAATTCAGAACAAAAGTTAGAATTTCTTTTTAGTGGTTGCGATTTTTCTTTATTAACACTTCTGACGTCCTTTTATTCTATTGTCTCGATGTCTTCTTTCATCTTTCAGCCCTCTTTTCTATGTGGTTTTAATAGTTTTAAGACAAAAATGAGAGAAAACAATTAATCATTGTGAATTGTTTCAAAGAACTCATTTCCATGTACAGGAACTCACTGAAACTCAGAGTACACCTAACGTACGTATAAAGCTTACAATATATCCCAAAAATAGTTCAGAATATGTTCCAGTTTTAGCACGTTTTTAGTGCACAAGATATGAAAGTTTCGTGAAATTAATATAAACTACGCCACATTTTTTAGTGCAAAATATATGCACTTCTGGTGTACTGATACACAATTTATGCACAAAAAGTTCATTTAAAATTGGAAAATGTACTAAAAGTGATCTCAAAACGAAGTGTAGTACAATTTGAACTACGGCAAATATGAACTTATTGTGTACAAAATGTGCACCGTGCGCCAGAAACTAATAAAATGACATTGAGCACACTAAAAACTCACATTTTTTTCGGTAGGTTCACATAAAGTTCATTTTAAGTAAAAATTTTGTGTGTTTTTTCTTCCAGGAGATTATCAGTGCTCATGGACGAAATAGGATGGTTTAATAGCTCCTTCCGCCAAACAATAAACAAACTCGCGTCTTAGTTGATGATCTTAAACCAGATTCCCTGGGTTTGTTTGTTTAAAATTGTTATTAATGTCCTAAATGAGATGGTCTAAGGACAGAACCTATAATTTTTGGATAAAGTGGGTTCCGAACCACTCCTTTGGTTGGACCACGGAGAAATTAAAACCCTTGACCACCGGCACAGAAAGTATTTCTAAGATAAAGCTGACGATATAAATTGATATACACTTTGGTTGAGTATGGCTATATATTTGTTGTAGAATAGTCAATTAATTTTTCGGTACTGCTGGCGTTTAGACCAATATACCTCAGATCCGGACCAAAATTTGCCCGTATAACAACAATACAATTACCAAATGAATACCAACATATAGATAGATAGTAAGCTGTGCAAATATACACCGGTCATCTTTGGCGTACAAACCGTTAGCCATTCATCCTTTGTCCATCTTCACGTAGGAGCCAGATATCCTCAGAAGAGACAAAGTAACCGCAGAATGTATTCACTATATAACAACACAAGTATTAGATATTTAAAAATCAAGATATACTTAGAGGTAGGGAGGTGTGTACACCCTAGATCATGCATTGCGTACACTATCAGCATATGTCATATATCCTGGCGTACACACTCATGCCGCCAAAAGTTTAGCAGGTAAAGATATCAATCAGTACGTGGTGTTTTCAAACATACGGACAGGCATTGAAAAGCGGAAATAAAATACGATAGTCATCCTGTCATTCATGGCGTGCATTCAAGATCATTCAGTTCTAAGCACAGCTGAAATACATTTTAAAATATGTTCAGCACTTCACCCAGGGATTCCAGCAGTATTTTAAGTTGGGGGTGGGGTGGGGTGTAAAGTCAAAATTGGGAGGTTGTACGTTGAGTTTTACACGGTTTCTATCGATTTTGTTGCCGTAAAAATTTTATAGTTGTGGTTGGGGGTGACACCCCTACAGGGGGAACTGGAAGAATCACTGCAATATCAATGTCACCATTATCTCTGTTTACAAACAGACATACAACGTCACGGTTGATGTAAATTATTGGTATGATTAACTCAGCGCGCAGGATTAAGTGATATTTTCGAATGACATCTAGGGGGGGGGGATGTAGGAGCGCAAACCACCTTCTTGATATAAAATCAGACCTCTACCGACTGAGCCATAGTCACTCGGTAAATATTACAGTATATATTGTTGTCGCACGTGTCATAGACTATTGTTGGCGTGTACAGAAAATAGGTACAAACTGAATTCCAAATTGACCCGATAATAATACAAACGGGCAATTGCAAACACACAACAGAAGGTGATGTAGGAACAGGGGAGCGAAGAAGAAAATAATCACTTAGTAGAATAGGCAATATTGATTTGAATTCTTCCCCTCTTCCACAATAAACATCACCCCGTCCTTTCTACTTGTTCTCTTTGGTATCTCGTTCGTGTCGGTATAATTAAAGCAACTATTCTTCAGCTGTCTCTTTGCTTGGAAACCTCTGGTACAATTTGTCATTGGCCCCGCGTGGTGTACATAAAAAGATAAATGAAGAAGGGGAAAAAAATACTGAAGGCTGTTGGTGGTTACGGAACGCAACGCATGATATCGATCGAACTTCCCCGGAAACCTCTCTCTTTTCTTTTCGGGGGAGTTTTGATCGGCTTCTTTTATCCAAAACTGTCTCATTCCCTCGTCTATCTTTTCTCTTGGCATCCGCAGAATGAGTGACTGGTGAAATGGACCGTGATGCTTTTGCAAATAAAAACAAAAAAAGACTAATGATGCTTGTGTAACAGCAAAAACAAGGGAACTGAATCTCTGTAGGGGAGCTGCTTATGCTTGAGTGCTTTCCCCTCTTGACATTTCTTCCTCCATCACCTCTGCTCGTGCGCTCGCTTTCCCCAGTTCTAATTCATTTTCTTCATCCTTGTTCGATTGTTGTCATTGTGTTCAGGTGAGCACCCTGAAGGACTTGACTTATTATACGGAGTTTCGTACTATCCTTAGTTTTGTATGATTTTGTGGTTTTAACTTCAATACGGAAAAGTTAGGGACAGCCATCAGATTTCTTTACGTTCTATAATACAATGAAAAGGTCAAACACTCTTCTTCCCGGAAATCTATACACTTTGTGCTACTCTCTATGTAAAGAGTTTTACGATCTTCAGCTTCATTATTACCAAGGGCATGGTTCCAGAGCATGCACCCTCAGATAAACAAGCATGTCAAAATTATGGAGGTGGTAGAGAATTTCAAGTAGGTATCGGTTCCATGGTAACGAATCTAGACATATATTCAATTATCGATCCCATTCAAACTAGGCTTTGTGATGTAGGAGAATATCCTAAATAATTATTACACAATTTCATGCTTATAAACGTTTCTATGGTAACAACAGTAAAATATCACACGGTGTCCTATTAAGTTAAAGTTGGTAGATGATGGAAAGTATTGTCATATTATGGTGTTATGATAAGGTATTAGTCATATTGTAATGCTTATCTTCATAGAATTGAACGTCTACAGTGCAACTACTAGGCACTAGATACAAATGAATTGGACCATCTGAGCGTCTACGGTGCAACCACCGGTCACTGGATCCAAATGAATTGGACCATTTGAGCGTCTATAGTGCAACCACCAGGCACTGGATCCAAATGAATTGGATCATCTGAGCGTCTACAGTGCAATCACCAGGCACTGAATCTAAATGAATTGGACCATCTGAACGTCTACAGTGCAACCATCAGGCACTAGATCCAAATGAATTGGGCCATACACATCACCTTTTTCTTAAACCGTCCATCCTGTTTTTCTTGTCTTAGTTGAAGCCGCTGGTCTTGGACTATAGCAGAAATATCTACGTTCACAATCAGGAATGATTTAGCGCCAAAATCACTTCTCATGTGGATTATCGACGATATTTAGGGACTTTGTTTCTGAAAGTGTTTCAGTGTTTGGTCGGAGGGGGGTTGAATGGGAAAACCAAGTCGTTCAAGGGGCGAGCTATATTGAACTGTGAAGTTCTCATCTTTTGTTAACAACACTTGGGAACTGTTCGTGGAAAAACTTTAGGTTCATTTTGTATGGACCAGGCTAGTAAATTTTGTACTTCGACCCGTCACGATTTGACCTATACACTTAGTTAAAATCCATGTCCCAGGCAGGATTAGAACCTGTGGCCTTCGAGTCGCTGGCCTCACGTCTTAAACCGCGCAGCTACCTGGTTGGTAGCTGGTCGTACAGTTGCGTGAAAACGTCATTGAGGTGGTCAAGCTGTTGATGGTAGAAAACTAGGCAACAGCCTTTCTTGCAGGTTAGTGTTACGATATCGAAAACTTTGCAGCCATTTAAGTGCCGTTGCGTGGGACCAGTACCCATCTAACCAAACAAATTTTTCTTGTTGTAGCATCAGGTTCTTTTTTAAGGTAAATTAAGAAGAACAACTTTAAAGAACTTCGGTAGAAATCATCTTCCACCTCACTGAGAACAGTCTGCCGGTACCAGACAAATTAATGCCATGTCACGTGCTGTACGAAATTAACGTTACCAGCTCAGAGGTCCTACTTGCTCTGTGTAACATCATTCAGTGGACACATCACTACTTGACCTTGAAAAACGACAGGAACTTAAGACTCGCCCTGGTATTTAAGAATGATAATCTGTGAAACCATGAGAAACTCAAATAAGATAAGACATTCTGGGACATGTCCATGAAGAAGAAGAAAAAATAGTCAAAAACTGGAACGTTAAAAGCTCAAAAAATAATACGCTGTGCACTGAATACTCACAAATTTAGGCTGAACAAAATTTACAAGAAAATTTCATAGGCTGTAACAAACTAATGAGCTGCCCTTGATGGTCTTAGGAACCTGACGTGTAAGCCAGTGTCCAAGAGGTTTCGGATACGAGCCCAAATGGTTGAAACAAAGTTAAAAAATAAAAACATATATAATAAAATAAGTGTTGAGCAAATGAAAAGTAAACAAATGTCATAAGAAAACAAAATCGCCATATTTATTAGGTAACTAAAACCAATCGCCATGTCTATTCCGACGTATAACCCGATGACGCACAAGCATAGAGTGGAATGACTGGAAAACTGCTGGCGGAGGAATTTGTTTTTACTATTGGGACTTTTTCTTATTGAGAATAGTCGAAAGGTATAAAGAATCTCATAGTGCCAGACTGTACGCTGGTTGATTTAGAACTTGTCATCTGAACCCTTGTACTGCAGACTTGGGTGCATTCAAAACATTTGTCGTGTAGTTACCTTTCTTAACAATAGCCCTTGACGTTTCCACTTTTTCTCATGACTCACCGTTGTCAGTCTAACAATACCTTGAGGCTTTCACTGCTTTGTCAGCAACAAAGAATTATATATCAAAGCGAGCCCATGATAGTAAAAAGCAAAGTTCTTTAACTCACATTACTGGGATAGCCTTCCGTGATGGAGGCGATTGTGAATACCTCCAGTGAATAACATCCTTGTAGTCGAGAGTGTAGTAAGAACAGCATCTTTCATCTTCTGTCATAATTCTGTCTCCTTGATCCTTTTGTCTCCTTTTCATCGTGTTAACCTTACTTATTTCGAAATTATTAACATTTTATTTTTAAAATTTTCTTTTATTGGTCAAGGTGGCAACTTTTAGCATAAGCCGTTACAACTGAGGGATGGCGTCCCTTTGCGATCACTTCCGATGACAGGTGTGGACAAATTAGCGGCTAGAGTCTTAGTTGAAGTAAAATGTCCGTATTTACCTGGTTAAACTGAGCTAAAAAAAATCAGCTAAAATGGCCGAAATCGGGGCTCGAGCCGTGTTCCTTCCCATTATCGAACGGAAGTTCCTTATGTTATCGATTGCATACTTCCGGGGCATCGATTACATTGACGCCTCTAAAACAGGTTGAAAGAAATTTGACACGAACGTAGTATTTCCATCCCTGGCGCCCTAAGATGCACTTAGCCTCCTATTAAATTGAGTACCAGAGTGTTGTTGGTTCTTTTGCACACTTTGGGAGGTAAACGTGACCGAGCGTTGGACTGACCCCGTCAACTCACTTCGTGCCGTTGGTCGGAAATGTGTAGACCTCTACCTCCAAATCCCCCATGCGCTGTTTACGCATAGCACAGGGGATGATACCTTTACCTTTTTACTCTAGCAAACCTTTAGATGCTTCCCAACCACACGTATTAACACATTACAAAGGCTAGGTCAACAACAGTCATTAGTGAGTATTGATTTGACAAGAGCACAATAATTACAAAATGCATTCAAAATTATTAATAACATAACCCAAGAGAAAGGTAAAACAAGAAGTAAACATAATTAAACGTTATTAATTTCCTGAATGTAATTTGTAACATGAGAAAGTCTGGATTCAGGGTAAACAATAATGCGAGGAAAATACCACTAAATGAATGAAATGGATCTTTCATGCGATATAAAATAATGATCTCTATCTTTTTTTTATGTTTCTTAGGACTCGTGCTACACATTAATGTTTCGTAACACAAGCATGTGGTTCTCGAGTTCCCCTCTTGCACTCTTTACGGTCACGAGAAATGTTTTTAAACATGCAAAATAAAGTGTTTGGAAAAATGTATTGCATGTATCGACTTCTATAACTGTAGTAGATATTATTTTATCCTCTCTTACCTTACATTTGCTTTTACGGAAAGAAAAGGTTTGACACGCAATATTAGTGTGTGGAAGTAAGCAAGAGCATGATAGATATATAAGACTGTGGTGTTTGCTTAAGCTAGAATTGAGGACAATCACTCTGTCACCACAAGTTTTGAACATGTTTACATGAATTTTTAATTGTTTCCTTCCTATCTTCACGATGGAATCCACTCTCTGGCTGTATCAAGCACACTACATGGTTCTGTGGTCGTATCTCAGATGGGGTATTATTAATAGTCGACTCGAGAAGGGATACAAGTGACATTTACAAATACAAAAAATCGAGGTAATCTTTTATATATAACCCCAATTATATGTGACACAAAATTGTCATATTTTGTACATGGACAAATCAAGGTTTCTTTTGTACAAAATATGACAGTTTTGTGTCACACATATATTTCGGGTTATATATAGCAGATTACCTCTATTTGTTTTAATTCATCAATGTTACTTGTATCTCTTGGCTTCTGGTCTCCTTAATTATGTTACAAGTCTCAGCAAATTAATACTAATTCAATAAATAAATAAACCAGTACGTTGGTTGAGCGTGAGCATGCTAACTGCATGATTGAAAGGTCCTGGGATTGAACTTAGTAACTGACTCATTCACAAAGTACGAATGAACCACATTTTTAAAGGACTTTTGAGAAAAGTAACTAAGAAATATGATATTCTTAAGTTATACGTTCTTTCATAAACAACTCTGAGCTTTGAAATTATATCATTTATCTAGACTCTTTTAATAATAAGTGATACGGAGCCCAGTCGGGGGCGTGCGTGCTAAAGCCAGGATTCAGCACCGAGCATTCTATTTGGGTGATCAATCTTCCGTTGGTAAAACTACAGCGAAACCTTTCCAATAACACCTCAACCAACTGCCCAGTCCTATTAGTTCGAAAATTGAAAATTACTTTACTCCCGCATCTCGGGACTCGCCTCTCTGATCTGAATTATCTATACAGGTTTGAATTCGTCTCGCCGAGACCTTTCTAATGACACCTGCATAATCATAGTAAATCCTAAGCTGAAAATTACTGACTAGAACACGGGACCCGCCCCTGCAATCTGGATGAATGAAACGTGTTTGAACTCGTCTCGTCGAGACCTTTCCAACTACACCTGAACCAGTTTCCTAGGCGTAGTAGTTCTTACGTTGACGGTTGTCGATGGACAGGGCGGATTTTTTTAAAGCTTCACAGCAAAATTGACAAGCTTATATTGTTGTGGGTTTATCATAATGGACCACGTACAAGTTTTGAATGAAGTTGTGGAAAGGAGTAATGAGTGTGAACTTCAACCGTCTTCATACCTTCAGAAAAGGGTCGTCGATTCGCTCTCTTTGGCAACAGTACTTAGATAACTTGAAAAACAAGGCGTCGAAAGTTCATACAATAAATAGCTACAAATCCCCCCACACACACACACTACCACATATCATTAGAATATTCAAGCAAACGACAAATTTAAGATTGGAAAAAGGAGTCAGGTAGGAAGACTCATATTCTCCACAGCTATTTTCTGCAGTTCTGAAGGAAATATTCAAATAAATAAACTGAAATTAAGTTGGAATGAAAATTATGCCTTAATTATCTACGATTCGCTAATTAATAACTCCTCCTTGCTTCAAGTCAAGAAGAACTACGAACAAAAAAGAAAATATTGACAAATTAAAATTTGGCAAACAGGACATAAAATGAACATAAGTAAAAAGAAATTAATATACAACCAACGTGCTGAAAATAAATAAAGACTATTGGGTGTGTAACGTGACTATTGAACGTGTATACGACTCAAAGATTAAGAGTTACACAAAAAGCAATGAACAACTTACCAGGGACAGGAAGACAATTGAATAGATTCGATATGAAACTAAGACCCGATAGCAGATAAAACTTAATTGAAACTTGTAAACTTACCATGTCAAGTGTATAAGCTTGTCTCAAGCTTGTTATGCCAAGTCCAAAGCTTGAATCATACTTACTAGTTGACTTGCCATATCAAATCAATTTAGTACATCCAATTCAAAATTGAGTCAAGTTTATGACAATAATCGTAACTACACAAATCCAAATCAAGCTTGTTATAAGCTTGCATACAAGATGGGAGAAGATATGATCAAGATTGCAAAGATGATGAAAGGGAAATGGGGAGGTCATAAAGGTAGGGGGATAAATGCAAGATGGACGACATGTGTTCTACATTGGATTCTCAGAGAGAACAAACTACACTTAAAATATGCCAAACAGAAAATAAATAAACAAAATCAAGCGATTTTCAGGAGCTACATGCAATAGGACAGCAGGGGATTTAATTGTGGGGAAAATGAGGTAATGAAGCAGCAGTGGACATAGGAAATGGCTGAAAATGGTAAGTCGTTCCGCAAACAGGAGACACTTTGCCAACCGTCCGGTATTTTACCGGACGGTTCGGTTATTGACCTCCTTGTCCGGTACGACCTCAAAACCGGACGTTAAATGTCCGGTAATTTTTCCTCTTACTAGTCCTATTGTCTGTTCTATTCATATTATTTTTTAATTCCGTGGAAAGTAGATTTAGTTGAATCTGGATTCTAAAATGAACCGCATTTGACAACCGGCTGATCACGGCCCTAGCGCAATTCCATTCCGCAACGAATTTGTTTTTCCCTCGCAGTGATGTTATCGTTCACAAGGTGGTAGTGATGCCAATTTGGCCTATTTTTGGCTAAATGTAGCATATTTGGAGAGGCATTTAGCCATACAATTATACGAAATACTTAAAGCCTTAAATATAGCTTATTTTATGAAACTCTTCCCATTTTTGGTCTTTTTTATTAGCCTTTAAATGATTTCTAAAAATACTTTTTTCTTTGAAAATAAAGTGTAAACTTGAAAAATAAGCCTATCTGTCATTATATACAATCGTATTGATTGATTTCTCAAGACAGAGGGTGTTTTATTACGCAACAAACCCTTGTTTTTTATTCTTTTTCTCACTCCCCAACCTACAGATTTAGAGCTACTCAACAATTGTCAACTCAGATAATAATTTTATTGTCGCTCCCGTAACTGCCCCATTTGCTACTTTTTAATAATTTTAATTTCGCATTTCATTGCAAGATTCTTAAGCAGGAAGATTCATTCCAGCAAAAATGAGACTATGTATCTTGGAGTTTTCTAATACAAATTTTCGGTTCTTCAAGTCATGGAGAGTAGACGAGAGCGAAGCTGGTAAGACTTATTTTTCAAGTATAATTTGTGCATGCCATAATTATATTGCCAATTATATTTGCTTTTCTGTTTTTAAGTACGATGTATTATTGATGGTAGACTACAAAAATTTCATGTGCCGACTCAACCAAAACTGGAATAGGTAAGTTTAATAAATGCTTCAAAAATAACTAATGTTATTAAATTCTAACTCAGAATCGCTCAATTTTATGTGAAGTAATCACTTTTTCGCCAGACTCCCCCTGTGGGGGGGGGGGTTCCCCCCAAAATTATCGAGAACATCCCCCCACCTTGACCGTTTTGCTGTAAAAAAAGGATAGAAACCGTACAAACTTCACTTACCCCCCCCCAATTTTGACTTTACCCCCCCCCCCCACACACACACAAACTGAAAATCCTGGTGGAAACTCAGGTTGTTCACATTTCTGACTAGCGATGATGTCACAATCTTAAGAGTATACGTACTCCTGGAGGATGTCCTGTATTTCCATATTCAAAAGTTGGCAACCCTATTTACATTACGCGCCAAGATAATGAAGTAATAAAATTGTTATAATTTCATATAAAGTAGGAATGATGATTACTTTACCCGTATCAAAGAAAAATAACACTTTTGAATTAATATAAAAATCTTTTCGAATGTCAATCGCGCTTAGAAAGTGTCGAGTGTACCCACGTTACTACTATTTTTTTTTTTATAAAACGAATAGTTGCCTGGTTTCTCGTCATAGAACTTGCAAAATTAGAAGAGGAGGTAAGAAACTAGATTCATCCTCTGAAATCTGAAATTAACTTTGATAACAAATGTTTTCTTCACTAATTTCTTGTTCCATAATTTAACGTCATCACTGAGGGTAAAAAAGTTTATTTTCAAATCTTAACAGATACCAGCAGTGGCGTTATCTAGTGTGCAGGAAAAGAAGCTTAACGCATATTGTCTCCAAGCAACAAAGAGTGGAGAATTTCTGAAGAAATTAAAAAATAGGTTACTTAGGTTTCGTATCCGTCAACTCCATGGTACAAGAACGTTTATAATTACTGTTTGTAGCGAAATACCACTTACTAATGAGATATAACACAAGAAGCACAAAATATATCGGAAGTTGTGTTGTAATCTTTCAAAACTGGTTATTCTGTCTCTGACTGAACATAAAATCGTCTGCTCCATGGCCATCAACTCCGTGGACATATGCGGCCTTTAATGATCCATGTAGTTGATGACAACACGTACCGTACATGCAGTAGCATAGGTCACAATGTTGTTCCGACGGAGCGTTAAAGTTTATTCTATAATCATGCCCATTGACAAGAATTGAAATAAGCTAACTTTATAATTTATCAGAAAATTATTAATATTCTACAACAGAAGATAAATTAACAGTCGTACTGACGTCAACCGTAAACTATGTTAATAGTAACAAAAATGATGATCACAGAGGTAGAGCGTGCCTTGTCCATGTTATTTGTTTTACAGGAGAGCTTTTTTTAGAAGTTCATATCAACTTATTAAATAACGTTTTGCTTGCAATATATGCATATTCCCTCCTTGGATGATAATTTGTTCTTCAAGGGCGAACAGATGGTACTCTCATCGCTATTTGGCAGAAGCACATTTTTCGCCTGTCGTCTTCAAATGTAATAATGAGATAACATATAATTTCAGGAAATAAACACATATAATATATATGCGTAAACTTTTATACAAAATAGCATTCAGATTAGCACTATTATGCAATCTTTTGAAAAGAAAGGGACAAAAATACAGCTTGTACGATAAAGTCATGTGAACATTAATTTTACATGCAGTTCTATAGCTTTTTAAGATTCCTGTAGACTCATACATAATTAGTAAAATTTACAGTTATTATTATGTTTTTGGTAAATACGCAGCAGCGGTGTAAGGTGATATGTGGCCCGGGATAAGTAAACTTGATTGATACAATCGTGAGCCCACACTGCTACTATTGGCCGGAATATCTTATTTCACATATTTTGAGCCACGCAGGGCTCACTTGCCAAGACAGATAAGTCCCCACTTACTTGCCGTAACCTATACATGAGAATGGTTATTCAGAATGTGCAGAGTTATATTTACCAACAATTACAGTCAAACGCACAAAGTAAGAGTCCTGAAACGGCATAGCTATTGCGTCACCGATCACCATTGATGTGCTTCATTAATTAATCTTGTGTGAGCGACCGGCAAGTGAGGCCCGGAGCGAGCGAGGGCACCTCTTACGCCGCCAATGTTTCATTAAATTATTCTATAGGCTACTTGCGGTATAGTTACTTCAGACGAAAATTGCCTAGCCGAGAAAAGTACGTTGCTATTTACCGTTGAGTGAGCTATGATGTAAATGCAATTTCTAAGTCCAAGTTCTGATAGGTTTAACATTTATGTTAACGACCGTATCTAAAAAGGAAGCAGTATGTGCTTGGGGTCGTGAATTTTGATGTTGATGCGATAAGAAATAAATCATTGCATGACTTGAATACTGACGAAGTACTAACACAGTACTTTCGCTCTGAGTTTCCAACCACTACTACACTGGAAAACTTCCCTTATACGCAAATAGTGAACGGAGCGGCGAAAGTCGGTGTACCCTAGTACCAGCAGAATATCCTGGAGCCGCT
>JAGDQP010002472.1:76638-104402 GCA_022664845.1 Lepisma saccharinum
ATTGCGTCACCGATCACCATTGATGTGCTCTGTTAATTAATCTTAACAAGCGATTATTCACTTGTGTCTACGACCGGCAGGGGCCCTTCGGTAGGTGGGGTCCGGAGCGAGAGCACTGCTAGCCCCCCCCCCCCTAAGCCGCCACTGTACGTAAGTATATATTGCCACAAAAGTGTCTATTAGTAAAATTCAGTAATAGAAACATGAATATGTGCAGCTTTAAATCCTATCATGTACTAGAATTTGAATTTTTGTTTTTGAAATAACATAATTGTCAGATATTTTTTTTTCGTTCATTTATTATACAAGCTACTGATGCAAGTGTCTTTGTATCGTGCTTATTCCAGAATTTGTACTATGTTTATGGAATAGACAGTGTTATGTGTTAGGAAGAAAGACAAGTACATATGTGTTTTGCAATATATTAGTAGAAATGGTAAAAGGACTCTCTCAGAGCGAAGTCATTTAAATAAGAGTTCTACGGGGTAAATAATACATCCATTCGGAGCGATATGTGTGCATGAATATATATTTAAACATAGTTAATTGATTACCTTTTACGTCCAAGACCCATATACATTCAGAGTACATACAGCAAACAGTGAAATTATTGCATATGCCCATAATCACTGTCTTTGTTTATTTACGCTATGCAAAATCTATTGTGTGTAACTAAATCACAGGCTATTCTTTGTTCAATATTAATTTCTCATCAGCACTTGGTATAGCATTAGCTTCGCATTCGGGAGGAAGTCTTTGGTTCGAAACCAGCGCCGACTATTTACTGAAGTTTTTCCAGAGTTTTCCTCAATCGCACCAGGCAAATGTGGGGATACTATCTTTACCTTAGACCCTGGTCGACTTCTTTCTACATCCTTTTCTCTGCCCTATCTCGACCTGGACCATAAAGATGTTTAAAGACTATCAATAAATTCGAATTCCAAATTCAGATAATAGTGTTGTCCTATTTATTTTCATTTATATCTAAGCCATTATTTACACAATTCGTCGCTCGAGGATCACCTTGAATATGGAATAATTACGTATTCCACATCCAAGGTATTTTGTAGTTAGCAATAAATGTAACAAAATCATATCCGGTAGTGGTTCGTCTGTACTCACTCCACATAGGCTAGCTATAGTACTTAGTTTTCAACTTTCCTATGTATAAAACTAATTAGTTCTCTACAGACAGCAAAATCTCTTGAGAAAAGTCCATACGAGTATCTCCAGTAGTGCAAGAACAGGGAAAAGCACTTGAGCGCTATCTGTTGACAGGAGTTCGTATCAATAGCAAGTTTAGTTCTCATCGTTATCAGTAGATGGCACTTACGTACAAAACGAATACAACATTGATTCTACATCTACATGGTACATCTATCATTACTAACACGTCACCAACTCTTAATTTTATTTTCATTTTTATTAGGGAAACAGATACTCACTCGCTTGGTAATATTGTATTTTAGCGTCGTGAATGTGTGTTCATACATATCGTATTGTCAGTCATGTATGAAATGTACAGTACATGGTAGTTATACGGAAATTAATTCGCATGACTGCATTCAGCAAGAAATACAGCAGGAGATAACACTCACCGGCCACTTTAATGATATTAAAATCTTTGTTTTGCCACATCTAGCATGATTTTCAAAAAAAATTAATACTATGGCATGGAACAGTGGTCGAAGTGGGGCAGGAAAGGTGTACGCCCCCCACTATTCTGGTCCCCCCAATAGGAAATCTTATGCACATATATCTTATAAAAGTACATTCCCCCCCCCCCAAAGTGTCATAGTTGTTTGTCAAAAAAAAAACTTGATTGTTAACTTGTGGTGATGTCATCAATATGGCGCCCGCGTGAAAACACCAACCTACTTAAAAGATAGTATTCTCTCTCAGAATTGAGATTGAAACTTCGTTCTTGTGTCTTATTAAAGGTTGCGATTGAATTCAGTAATTCAAGTTGATTTGGTATTTATATAGAGACGCCATATTTAAATATGGCGGCCATTATTCCAAAAATATAAATTTGCTCCTTTCACTATATTATTTGAATAGCACATAACTATGAAACTTTCACAGATATCGAAAATCACCTCGAAGTAAACCTGACAGCATAATCTAACTTTTCCAACGATACCAATATCATTGTCCTACGTTAAAAATTGACGGATATAAGTTTTATGTGATACAGGGTGTTGTGTATTGGGACCTTCAATTACACAAAGCACCGTACTTAAAATTATACAGGCATATTTCCTCAACGAATCTAGCTAAAAGCTTCATCCTTGCGTTAATTAAAGGAAAAGAATGGAAATTGATATCAGAGAATCATATTTAATATCTGAATTGAGCCCTCTTTTTACTGTTCAAATAGAAAACTGCTAAATAAATTCGGTGCAATTTCAAAGACGGAAACGGAGTAGACAATGGGACAGAATAGGTAAAGCTCTCTGCGGCACGGGATTTAGCGCGCGCATATATATAAATCACAGCCATATTCAATCCATTACTGGATGAGGTCTCTCCCGGGAGGAACGAGATTCATATCAATTCTAAAAGTAATTGTAACGAAAACTAATAACAATGAATGATGAATTAGCATTTGTGACGTCATCAATATGCAGTAGTAGCAAATTATGAATTTGTAGCAGTAGTGATTTATCACTTTGTAGCAGTGAAAGTGGTTTATTCTAAGATGTTTCCTTGGAAATGAATGTAAATAAATTATTATTAATAAGCATTTGAGAATAGACTAACGTAACTGTAGTAATAATAGCTTTAAAACATTTATAATGTTCGGCAACATATTTACAGAATTAACCAGTAAGTTAGTATTACATAATTGAAAGAATTCATTGCCAAAAGATTCATTCAGCAGATTGTTCTGCACTACTTTCGAATCTGTAATGTGACCATTTTGAAATATAATTCTCATCTTCCATGCGCTGTAGGCGCAACAATTGTCCCTAAACTTTGAAGTTTCATGAGATCTTAAAATGCTGTTTCTCCGATTTAAACCTACAAATTCTTTAAAATAATTGTTTCGTATTTCATCCACATCTAATAAATCCTTTTCTACTTTTTTATGTTTTCACTGCTCTTAACAAAATAGAATATGGAACATTTATTTCTTCAATTTGTAATGGGTTGATGAGATCATTTATTAGGTTTAACATTTTTTTCACATCTTCATCACTGTTTAAAATTTAAGTTGCACAACAATGTGTCTGTGTGTGTGTCTACTGAGTAATCCATGCTACACAATTGAAACAAGCATGTTTCTGTATATTACTCTTTGATACCCTGTTGCACACCAACAGTGATAATTTACAGTTTCTGTTAAATCTGACATGACGACCCTATATTCTGCTCAAATATCTGGAAATAAGAAAAGCTCGAAGAAAATATCTCATATTTGTGTTCACCGATCTCGATTGATGAGGTGATTTTTAATCTAGTAAAGCTACAGCTTTCTCTTACGGTAATTTCACAATATATGCACTCATACTATACGGCACGCTAGTGCATAGACAAAGCTAGATAAAGAGAGACCGACCACAGATTTGAGTTTAGGTACCTTGATTTACATCTTCGCTTTCAATGTGATTTTTCTTTGGAAATCTGAGGTCAGATTTTCTTTATATTTGTTTGTTTAGCCCCTAGCATGCCATACAGTATGGGTACACATAGTACAAAGTTACTGTAAGATAAGCTCGTAGACATAAAATTAAAAACGATCTCATAAATCAAGGTTTATGAACCTAAATCTGCAGTATTTTTTTTTAGCTCCCCTACCGTACTTCCTGGGATAGTGATTTTTAAGACACCCTGTATTATCATGTATTTAGGTATCGTGCTAAAGAACTAGAAAACCATGTCCTAGCCTTAGGGAAGAAATTATGAGTGAATATTGGATGGTGGATATACAAGTACCTTTGATATTTGTATTTCAGATATATGACGAACGGTAGGTCATACGTGAAATAGCTATGTCAGAAATGTTGTAATTTAATGTGGGTGGAACGAGTTTCATCATATCTATAGTAAAAGACAGGTGAATAACATGTTTAAATCTAATGACAGTTTCTATAAATAAAAACTAATTAAGTTTGAGAAATGCGTACGTGTGACTTTGTTTCCGTGTGTACATGTAGGCCTACGTGTAAATGTGGGTGTGTTGTAGTTTTGCATACACACAACACGCACTCTCTCTGTCTCACACACACATTAATCGAGAAATACAAGAAGCAGAAGACACGTTACGTAATATGCTTACTATCTAAACATATGCCGACTGGAGAAGCCAAAAGATACAAGTGACATTTACGAATAAGAAAAAAGTTCTAGGTAATCTTTTATATAAAACCGCAAATGTATGTGACAGAACACTGTCATATTTTGTACAAAGAAACCTTGAACGTAAATGTGTTCATGTACAAAATATGACAATTTTGTGTCACATATATTCCGGGTTATATACAAAAGATTACCTCGAACTTTTTTATTCGTCAATGTCACTTGTATCTTTTGGCTTCTGGAGTTTACACTAAGAATTCTCAACAGTCGTAATATTCGCCATTACCTTCACGATAATTCAATCTTTTATTATTAGAAGTGTCTTATTGATTCACTTAACCATCTCCACATACAGCCCAATTTCGAGTATTTTACGCAGGATCAACAGTACTATGAAAGCCAAGGGGATGTTAAAAGATACCGGTCCTGCTCTTATTGAAGGAACCATCCAAACATTTGTCTGATGCAACCGAGGAAAGCAAGTAAAAATTTCAGTCAGGATAACCAGCACGATGAATCAAACCTAGGGTCCTCCAGATCACAAGATCACAAGGCAAACAACGTACAGACTGTACCTCGTCTCTGCAATATCTTGTTAGCTGAAGAAAAACATAACAACAGGCATTGTACAAAGTTTCTACTGGGTAATGAAGTTCCTGTTTATTATTGAAAGGATATTTTTTCTCAATAAAATAACTAGTTCATCTTCTTCACTTAAAATTAACGAAAGTGTACTTATACCCTTTCAGTAATAAGCTAGTTTATCTTCGATTCATATTATGAGCTTGTCTTTCTATGCGTTTTTAAATACTTCTTTAAAATATAATAATATTAATTTCCTTTCAATTGTTTCAACTAGTTAATATCGTTCTCATCTAGAAGGTAAGCAGATACATTTCTGAAGATGACAATCATATCTTTTCTCAAATTGATGCAGAAGGTACATCTTACCTGGATGATAGCCATAGTAGGATTATTTTTTCGACATCACCAGGAAAGAGTTTCAATTTTTGTAACAAAATACTACACGTCATTCTCAACTATAATATCTTACCACCTGTATTAGATCTGAGATAAAAGTCACAATAGAATCGGTCTTTGTTAAAAGGGGATATGTGCCATTTAAAACACATAGGACATATCCCCCTTTTAATAATGACCGATTCAATTCTTAAAAGGAGCGAAATAACCTGTAGCCTACAGTATTATTGTAACGGCAATTGTGCAGGTAAAATGCAGGTCCAATAATGAAATATTGAAGTATTGGCTTAGTCACTAGATGACTCTAAACGCTATATTTTGTTTTTCTTATAAAACTACCGGGAAAAATTGTAAAATATTATGCATTCATCCTAACAAAATATACTTTATGGTCAAACAGGGTTGTACTTACACTCACGCGTAAAGAGTGTTAGCTAGAGTCCCGAAAACTTAGAGAGTTTTTAAAAATATGAGGTATAAAATTGAAGGATTAAAAGTAAATATAGAAAATTTTGTTTATACTTTTAATTTCTCAGTTTTGAACGTAAATATGGAATCATCTGACTTTCGGATCTCTAATTATCACCTCCTGAAACCTTGTAAAATTGTTGACGTGTTCGAATTGTGCAATATATCTCATTATGAAGAATATTTCATATTACTTTCACAAGCGATTTTACAAACCATGTTACATAAAATCATGTACACTACGACTTGGCGAATAGATTGTCAACTCTTTTTGGTAAATTTACGCATTTCCTTTTACACCTTCGTAACTACACAACTGTTTTGGGGAGAAGTATCCAGTCATTATTGTATGGTCAATATATAAATTTTCAATGGCATTATTAGTTCCTTCTTTGTTATAACCACGATACGAACTCTATTGGAAATACTCACCACTTAGCGTTGAAGATATCTACATATTTTTTTCTCATTACACCTCAACAACTTTGGTGACTGTAGAAACAAATGTTCTACTGTTTCCTGTGACATTCAATAGACTTTCCATTCCTTTGATTAGAACATTAGTCGCATGTTTTGATAAAATCTTCTGTATCAAATATCGTTAATCCCACTGATCGTTGATCACTAGTATATCATTAATTTAATCACGTGTATCACATAAATAAGCAAATTGAAAATTGATAATTATATCACTACTTCTTGTTCTTAAATCATATTCAACATAGATCATTATATCATTAATAATATCTTGGATTTCTAATTAATTCTTGTGTTCCACTGGTTCCTAATTTCGACTTCAAGAATTTACTAGTCATTGTCCTGTGTGATTATACGGGCCTTGATGTAGTCACTATATTAGTATTACCCGAGACCATCGTTTGTCAATGTAGCCAATGCCTTGTAGAGTCTTTACAAGTCACCAATCTACTTTTGAGACAAATGTAGAAAATAATCAGTGGATAATAATCAAGTTGTAAACAATCAGTAGAAGTAATAATCAAGTAGTAAAGGATCACTAGAAGTTATAATATGGTAGTAAGCAGTCACTAGAAGTTATGGTCAAGTAGTAAACGATCACTAGAAGTTATAATCAAGTAGTAAATAAACACTAGAAGTTATAATCAAGTAGTAAATAATTACTAGAAGTTATAATCAAGAAGTAAACGATCACTAGAAGTTATAATGGATCACAAGAAATTATAATCAAGTAGTGAATGATCACTAGAAGATATAATCAAGTAGTAAATAATAACTAGAAGTTATAATCAAGTTGTAAATAATCACTAGAAGTTATAATAAAGTAGTAAATAATCACTAGAAGTTAGAATCAAGTAGTAAATAATCACTAGAAGTTATAATCAAGTAGTAAATAATAACTAGAAGTTATAATCAAGTTGTAAATAATCACTAGAAGTTATAATCAAGTAGTAAACAAACAGTGAGTAAATAATAATCTATTTGAACAAGCATTTTAGTGAAAGATTTTAATTGTTATTCCCGATCTAGAGGAAGTTAAACAATCACACAAGCTGACGGAATCATTGACGGAAATCGTCATCCTTGACGCTAAGAAAAGACAAAAACACATAGAAAAATGCAGTTTTGAAAGTATCTTAATTGAACCTTCGAAAATCAAGAAAAATGAAACAACAATAAAGCAAACTTGTAACAACAAATGTGTTTTACAGCGTAGAAAGAATATCACTCAAGTTGTAGAAGAAAAAATGGAAAATAAACCTTTAGGATAGAAGTAAACGCTTCAGGTTGTCTGTTAGCGAAGAGTAGATAGAGAAAGAGAGTGAGTGTGTTCTTTTATGAAATGAAGTAGAAATCTCGAGGGAACTTACATTGGGTTTTTCCACCGTCAAGATAAAATGTTTCTCGGCCCTAGAGATGACCTACACACACACACACAAACGCACATGTAGGCCCACACTATATTTCAGTAATGTGTTCAAAAGAAAAGCAAAGAGGAGGAAAATACGAAGCGTGTGTTACAAGTCACTTCTTCATAATGGAGTGGATCCTAGACAAGTGAGCAATATACACGTGTGTTTTTGTCTGTGTGTGTATGTAAGTGTAGTAGAGAGAGAGAGGGGGGGGGAATGAAAACAAAAATGGTAAAAAAAAACTCTGGTCTCTTTATTTGATGTCTTTCAGTTCGTCTGTTTTTATCTTAAAACATATTCTACTGATGCATTGAGTCCAGGTAGTGGCCATCGTGGACTTCAGAAAGTTACCAGGGAGGCATGTGGCTTTGAGTCTTGCTTTTATCCATCCTGACTAAGGTTTTCCATGATTTGCTTCGATTTGTCCAGGCCAATTCCCGGATACTACCTCGATCAAGATCCTCGTTTCTACCTTTTTCCTGTCCATTTTCCAGAAGTATTCCTGCCCACTAATGTAGGTTAAATAGTTACAAAAGCTTTCAGAAACATCCTATTAAAACTAAGAATCACATTATTATTTTGATGTTCGTTATAATACGACCTCATTGAATGTATGTTTTGTATGTGATATTACTTTGTCAGGGTTCCCACTCACCTGGAATAGTCAGGGAATAGAGCTTAGCACTAAAAAGTCCTGGAAAAGTCAGGGAATTTCACTAAAATTGTCTGAAATGCTGGGAAAGTCAGGGAATTTGATAGCGTATTGTTTGAAGTTCATTTAGTTACAGCAGGCATTTAATGTTAGATCGTTTTTGAAATTACTTGGAGGCTAATGTGCGAACCATGAAGCAATTTAAGAAAAGAATACACTGAAATATTTTGATGTATCTTTATTTTCATGCAACTATGATCTTTATTTTCCCATGGAATTATGATATATATATATACACACACAAAATGGGGTACCTGGAAGTTTCTGAGTAGTGACCTGGAAAAGTCAGGGAATTTGATCATGGCAAATGAGTGGGAATCTTGTTTGTATGAGGCATAAACGTAGACAATACGAAAGAATAAAGTCAGAAGATTAAAAATATTTGACAGCTAGTGTAGCAGCTAAAGGACTCCTATGTGGAACGAGTGAGGACCAACATACTAATTAGCAGCCCGAAATTAATAATGTAACGCATTTCTTGAGATACTTTCCTAATTAATCAACTGTCCATGAATTATTTTGTTCCTGGTAACGTTTTCTGTGCTTTTAGAATATAATGATGTTTTCCTAAGAACTAGGTGTTCATTCTAGCGGCCTCCATGATCTCCAGACCTAACTTCTCGGGACCACGCTTTATTTTCTTTGCATCTCCAGAGGGGAATGTGTTCAAAACCGATCTCACTATGGAAGTAATTTTAAACATTCCTGAGGCAACATTTGGGAAGGTTTCTAGCAAAATGATTAGGAGAGTCGGAATCTACATAACAGCAAACCATCGACACTTGAAGCATATGTGTCAAAGTGTGATATGAGTGACGTAAGTACTGATGTGTTATTATACTTGTTTTGTAATAGATATTCTACGTAAAGAATTCTTTTTATAATCAATGCATTTTATGCATCCTTTGAAGCCAATAGGAAAAGAACGGGTGCAACTAAGACAGAATTTAGAATGAAAAATCATAGGTAATGACAAAATGAATGTGAATGTGGCTGAATATAGAGTTAAACATGTTTAAAAGAACCTGCCTGGTAGTGGATTTTATAATGCGATAATTTTTAGATATGTTGAACGCATACTTTTGAAATATGGACTTGAAGAAGAATGGAAACACACCAAATGAGTGAAAAAGCAAAGAAAATTACTGGAGACAGCTGGATAATAGAGAGCAACTCAAAGACAATAAGGCAGGACTAACTTGATTAGGATATAATTTTTGCTCAAGAAATTTAATATTGAAGGATATCTCTGAGATGCAATTGAAGAGAAACGGAACTATTGCTTCATACGAGTGTTTCTCAAGTATCGGTAAGTTGTGGAAAAACAAACAAGAAAAATACATACGTAACTTAACAATGTTGCATTTTGTCTTTATTTATTGGGCAAGTCATGTAATTTTGATTGTGTTTTCCTAAGCTTGTAAGTACAGCTAATCGTGTCACAAGATGAGAATTGCTCGTCGAAGTCTCGAATTTGTAGGTGACCAGTTTAGTATAACTTTGTTACTGCCAGATGTTTCAAATCTGAACGTTCACCGTAAAACGAAAATTTAAGAGATTTAAGAAATCTGTAGACATCATTGTCTACAATCACTCGCAATTAACATCAAAATTAACAATATTTCTGACATCAATAATTTCCTTTAATTCACCTAATCCGATAAAATAATATTCTGATTAATTTCATATGCCACTTCTTTTCATCCTCATAAACAGCTCTTTAACTCATTTAAATCCCTATATTAGTAAACACCGGCATCTTTTTTCGGTAGATATAAACAATTCTTTCCTCCTTTCACAAGAATATAATTATACTCAACTTATCATTCACGACGTTTTTTTCTCAATATAAAAATCAACAAGTTGCTCCTAACAATATAAGTGGAATTTTGAATTCATTGCAACAATCAATCTTCGAAATTGATTGTTAAAATATTAAAAACAACAATCCATTTAATTTGTTTTGGTTAATACATAAATTAATCGAATATTAAATACCAGAGGTTACATATCATCCCGTTATTTGTCTGGTGTTACTAATAAAAAAAACGCAGAAAACCTCAGTCTACTTTTCCTTTTTCTGCACAATTTGTTTTATGAAGATTCGGAAGGCCACCATCACAATCACTGCAAGACCGTGATCATCAAATATGTCCTCGAAATCATTGGAAAGGTCTGTATGAACTGTTTTCTCATTTGCCGCCAAACACATTAACAGGCCATCAGAACCTCCTACCTCTTCCATCTCCATCTATGGTCCAACTCCTTCAGGAAACATTTCATCCGCTACAACGGTAGGCTTCATGTTAGCGGTTACTTGCTTATAATTATGGAAAGTGACAAACGTTCCGTCAAATAAATCAAAATTACAGTAGGAATATCTCATCTAATTCCTTGGCTTTGGGTATGGCTCTCTGGATTGAAGCTACATTACATCTTTGAATTGCCATGCTTATTCTTTGGATAAGAAAGGTGCTTGCTCTATCATCACCAGATGATTGTGTGATACGCTTACCTATTTCTTTGATGAAGTTGAGGCCTTCTTTCCCCCATGAACCACTGGATTCGATAACAATGGGTATGAAATGGTACTTCTGTGTAAGATTATTATATTTTCTTCTTTTTCCGCTTCTTTTCGACTGGCGATGTTTCCCGCCTGGATTGAGGAAAAATGGAGGTTGGAAGGAGCGAACGTGTCTGAGCAAGTGAAGTCCCAAATTAATGGTTTGCCTCTCTTCCAGGGTAACAGAGTCATCCCATCTGGTCTTTTACCGTCTGTTCTGCTACATCCAGTAGGTTCTCGTACTGCAGGAATGCCAGCTGAGACTAGTGCTCTCAATATAATGTCATTAACATTCGAGTGACGAGGATGCCTACCTGCGCTCTTTGAACAAGAAAGGCCATGTAATCCTTTTTTATTTACTTGTTTTACATACCTGACATTTGTGATTTTCACAAATATCTGCACGTAGGCGAATTCCAACTGCTATTCGGAAACATTCGTTACTTGGGTGAAGGCCGAGAGGGGGCGAAGGTATAATTTTCTTCCAGGACAATGCGCCCTGCACTGCCAACGCCTCTTTGCAACAGATCTAGGAATGTGACTTTAAACTCTCCACTATTTTTATCCACTATATTCGCCGGATTTGGCACCGTCAGACCACCTGTTCCTACACTCAAACGCCATATGAACGGACAGCATTTCCACAATGAAGACGCCGTGATGGTCGCTGTGCATGAGAGCCTTTTATCTGGAACACTTAATTCACTAATAGGCACATTACTTATCAAACAACCCTCGTATATGCTAAACTACTGAAAATATATTAATTAGACTAAAACACATACAATTGCATTCAAAAAGCTATTTTTTTTAAAAAAAAACATTTATTCTCGTTATAGGTAACCTGTAAGAGCGCAAACGACTTAGTTCCCATTCATGTCATAGATGACGGTACGATAACATTTATCCAGGATTAATGATTTTTTTTTTCTGAACCTAAACTCTTAAATTTAATTGACCTAACATCTATTCATAGAGTTTGTACTTTCTTGAAACTTTGTATGGCTTTCAGCAACGTTAATACTGGTTGAATGGAATTCTTCGACATTGAATGCTTCTCAAAGCAGGTCATTGTCCTTTTCATTCAATAACTGTAGTTCAACCGTAACTTTTAATTTAAAAAAAAAAGTCACATTCATTTCTGATGTATCTCGTGGGATTTATTGATTAATTAGTTTCAACTTTCTTCTGAAGTTTACACCATTTAATCCTTTCATTGAAATGGTTAAACTTATACACCATTAATATTGATTAACAACGAAGGTGAAAACAGGCTTTGCACAGATTTTAGAATAATTCAGTGGGTATCTAACACATTTCAAAAGCATACTGTTTTTATTATAAGGTTTTGAGAAAGATATGTGGGCCGAAACGGGACGAGATGACTGGAGACTGCATAATGAAGAACTCCACGGACTGTACGATTCACCAGATGTTGTAAAAATAATGAAATCACGATGACTAAGGTGGGCAGGCCATGTAGCTCGGACGGGGGAAAAACGAAGATTATATTTTATCCTGGTTGGAAGGCCGGATGGAAGGAGGCCATTGGGAAGACCGAGCCATCGTTGGGAGGACAATATTAGAAGAGATCTTCGAGAAGTAGATGTTCGTGATGAAAACTGGCTTGATATTGCCCAGGAAAGAATCCAGTGGCGAATGGCGATGAACTTACGAGTTCCATAAGCCATAGAGTTAGTTAAATTACACTGAAAGAAAAGTATACATCTTGTAAAAAAATTAAGTGCAAATTTGGTTCAAATAAAATAAGAAGTTTTTTTATCCTTTTTGTGCACTTAAATGTGAGATAATGTAAACAAACGGCTTTCTTAAATTGAAATATATTGAATTTACTTATACCCTTTAGGTATCTATGCATCTAGAAATAAAAGAGGACAAGAGGGGACTAATGTTCAATGGCTTGAGCCAACTGCTCGTATCCGAGGATGATGTAGGTGTAATAGTGGACGATATAGATGCACTACAAAGCAAGAAGTAGAAGCTTGCAATGAGATAGGTCTACAGATAAACGTAGAGAAAACAAAGTACATGATAACAAGCCTAAACACAGAGGATGAAGGAAATAGAGGCGTTTGTCACTGCGGCTATGAACTTGAGAGTTTCGTAAGCCATAGAGTTAGTTAGGAATCTATGACTCAGGCCGGGATAGGGTAGAGCAAATGATGAGGAAAGAATCGGCTAAAACTGAAGGTACCATTCCGGCATTTGACTGGTATGACTGAGGGAAAACCTCAGTCAGGATTGTCGGCCGCTTATATCGAACCCAGAACCTCCTGAATGATGAGAAAATTCTCTGACAACTGTACTACGACCACTCAGTACAAGTTTCTACAGCCAAAGAGAAGCGGTTCTCTTAGCCTATAAAATGTTGAGGGAGGTACAGGGACAAAACTTCGGGTGTTCTGGTGATAACCAACTTATCTGCTGGGGTCAGTAACAAGGAGTGTTCCGGTTCGAACAGTTTTTTTTAGATGACTTCGTATATATATTCATATCCCAATGCTGATAATAACTTCAAAGTAATTCCACCAAGGCTGCGTTTGTTCGCTAGTGGGCGTTAAAGGTTTGGAGCAAGAGAAAGATAGCCTGGGAAGTTGCTACATCGGCTCCCGCTGTTTCGGTTCGAACAGTCATTTATTACTCAAATTCAATATACGTGATCGTTCTGACAAAATCTGCAAAGTCACTCGACCGTATAACAAATAGTTTGGCAGATGGATAGGCAAGTATATGTCTTCACAAAATTAAGTGAGAGTTTTCTACAAAGTGAGTAAAACAGAAGGGAGAATCATAATAGTCACACAGACAAAGAGACACATCAGAACAACCTTCAAATTCAAAAGAACACTCCATGTGCGCAATGTCAATGCCGTATACGGTGTCCGTAACTGTCAGTAATTTCAAGAGTAATTGAAGTGCCATTTGTCATCGCGTACATGGAGTGTGCTTTTCAAGGTTGTCCTGATGTGTCTTTTGGTCTGTGTGACTATTATGATTCTCCCTTCTGTTTTACTCACTATGTAGAAAACTCACACTTAATTTTGTGAAGACATATACTGGCATATGTCTTTCCGTCCGGAATCAATATTTGTTTGTACAGAACATTAAATTTCTGTATAATCTCCTGTAAGGGACAATAGTTGCTCCGATTGATTAAATTGTTATTAACGTCCTAAACGAGTTGAGGAGCTTCTAAGACGGAACCTACAGTTTTTTTGGAAATTGGACTCCGATACAATTCTGTTCAATAGACCCCGGCGGGAGTTTAATCCGTGACAACGCACACGGAAAGCGAACGCGCTAACCTCTGGGCCACCCCGAGGTCTAGTTGCTATGATCTTCAAACCTGTTTTCCTTGGAACTACAGAAATGTAACTTATCAAGTTCTTGCATACCCTCACAGAATTATAGTAAGTTCTACTTTTATTCTGCGCTGCTGAAATTACATTTATGACAAGCAGGTCTGTAGCTTTTTTTTTTCTATATTGCATATGCTTCGTTACGAATGTGTCAGTGTTGAGAATCTTGAGGTGGACGTCAGATACTTCCTCGTTCAATCTATGAAAATGTGTTTGCGTTAGGTTATTTATAAGTTTTCTGTTTATTTTTTCACCAAGCTGTCGTACCAGTATCCAAAGGTTCAGGCACCGGTGCGGGTAAGGTGCCATAGTTTGAGAATTCTT
This sequence comes from Lepisma saccharinum, assembly GCA_022664845.1. Taxonomy (NCBI): domain Eukaryota; kingdom Metazoa; phylum Arthropoda; class Insecta; order Zygentoma; family Lepismatidae; genus Lepisma; species Lepisma saccharinum. The sequence goes on from JAGDQP010002472.1 coordinate 91,258, forward strand.
GGTTTAGTGCAATAATGGATAAAACTGACAAACTTAGAAGTGACCAATTCGTGTTGGGATGAATTTAGATTTATGTGGCAAGATACGAAGTCTTCATTAGAGAAGACTTTATTTATTTAGTGACAACACAACAGGCAATGGCTTAATTATAGTGTTGAGCTTCACAAAGTAGTTGTACAGAGTTTATTGACAATTGCATCTCTAAATTCTTTAGGCGACATAAAGCATATGTCCAGATCATCGTGAACTGTACAGAATTTGTTTTTATTATATAGTACAAATTCTCCAGATTGTGACCTCATCAAGATATTGGTTCTTGCATTTTTACAGTGGAAGAGACCAGTATTTTTAACGCGCGTTTTAGATGATGGGACATGAAACTGTAATGTCGAAACTAAATCCATGCAATCTAACTTATTTTGAACAATTTTTTGAAGAAATAGCAGATCAGCAATGTTGCGCCTTTGTTCTAAGCTCTGAATATTAAAGTTCTCAATGACTGCATTGTAACTATCATAAGCAGGATAGATTCGAGTTTCTTTAAAAGTCAGGAATTTAAGAAATTTTGATTGGATTTTCTCTAATTGTTGGCAATGTTTCAATTGATATGGATTGCAAATAGAAGAAGCATATTCTACCTTGCAGCGAACATAAGCATAGTAAATTCTTTCCAATCTTGATATATTGTTCAACTCTCTTCCCGTTCTAATTACGAATCCTAGTAACTTCAAGGCTTCATTTGTTATATTTGTAACGTGTATGTTAAAAGTCAATTTGGAGTCAAAACTGACACCAAGATCCTTAACTACAGTAGGTCTGTTTAGTACTATTTTGTTAATGGAATAATCGAATTGATGAGTGGTTTTATTTCTATTAAATGATAATACTTTACATTTACTTATGTTGACTCCAAGTTGATTAATAGAACACCAGTTTGCAATATTATCTAAGCTTTGCTGAAGCCTTATGCAGTCTCCGATAGAGTTGACTTTTGTTTATATTTTGAAGTCATCTGCAAATAAAAATTTTTAATTATCAGGCACATAATCAGGAAGGTCATTAACAAATAAGAGGAATAATAAAGGTCCTAGGTTCGAACCTTGAGGAAATCCTGAGAGTGCAGAATATTCATATGATTTGTATTCTTTATAGACAACTGATTGCTTGCGATTTGTTAAGTACGAATAGAGGAGCCTGATCAGAGTGAGTAAGAAATGATAGTTATTTATTTTTTCCAGTAATATATTGTGATTAACTCTGTCAAATGCTTTCTCAAAGTCAATATAAATCACATCAACTAGTTTGCCTTCATCCAACGAATTTGCTATGTAGTCCGTAATGACTGCTTAGTTTGTTACCGTGAATTTCTGAGAAACAAAGCCGTGCTGCTTAGTTGAGATAACTGGTTGAATATGATTACTAATTCTCTTGTATAAGATCTGTTCAAATACTTTTGCAAACGTTGGTAATATTGCAATTGGCCTGAAGTCATTAATGTCTGTACTATTATTAGATTTTGAGATAGGACAAACCAGGGCAGATTTCCATTTGTCGGGGAAATACATGTTTTTAAGGATAAGTTAAATGCTATCAATAGGGGATATTTAAATATATCAACACATCCCTTAACTACATATGAGGGTATGCCATCAGAACCAACTGTCGTCTTCGATTTTAAATTTCTGATAGCATTTTCAACTTCCTTTAGTTGAATTTGGTCAATGTACAGTGTCCCTATTTCATCATTTCTATTACTAACAGCATCACCATTAAGATTATTATATGTGTAAGAGGAGGATAGAATTTGGCTTGGACCATAATTTTGTAATATTTTGTAAAATATTTAATCGGATTCGGATGTAACTGACAAATGAGAAGTACTGAGGTAGGCGCTTGTGGTGAAACATAGAATTTAGTTTTGTCCTAATATTAGAGAAAAGTTTTTAAAAATGCATGTTTATTTTACAAATTTGCTAACGATCCAATTTTATTTACCGCTACCATGGGAGTCTGTGCTGGTACGAGCCCCATTAAATTGCTTTGCCCATGAGCCGGTAATGACGTTTAGACAACCCTGTAGAAAGAATAGGTAACAAGGGCACCAGCAGATTCAACAGTCCCGGGCCACCAAATAGCTTAATCCAGCACTGTCGGCAACACTTCGGGGTGGTCAAAGTTAATGTGCTCGCACTCTGCGCGCGTAGTCATGAGTTCAATTCCTTTAGAGGTCCATTCAGCGAAGTGGTTTAGAGCCCAATTTACCAAAAATTGTAGTTCGATCCTTAAAAGTAACCAACTTGTTCAAGGCAATTCGATCTATATTTGCAGTTCGGATCCAAATTTGATACCCGAACCCAGTACTAAAATTTGAATCCGCATTTGAATATGAAAACCATTATTCAAAACTGAATCAGACCATCCGAGTTTTGGCACCCCTTTATAAATGAATTTCAGATCTGAAAACTCAAGATTTATCCATCTATCCGTTAATCTTTCTTTGCGAAGAGAGAAAAATGATGCCACCGATCTTAATTTTAAGGAACTAATCCAGTGTCCGTTTGAGGCCTACATGAAATCAGAAGATAATGTATATCAGAATCAGACTTAACGAAGCCATCCTCGCTTTCTTCTTTCTTATTTCTTGGCCTGTATGACGTGATTACTGACAGCTACTCATTTTGATGAAAACAGTTTGTGAACTCATGAAATCAGCCTGTGTTTCCTAATCCTTTCAGACCACCACGAATCCAACGGTCTGACTTCTAGTTCTCGAGATCTAGTGGGAGGTACAGACGGAGAAAAATGAGCAAATGAAAAGGACCTGCCAATTTTAGAGTCAAAATGATAGTTTTGGGCATCCTTTCAGAGCACGACGAATCCAACGAAATATCGCTTATCTCTGTCTGACTTGTAGTTCCTGAGATCTAAATTTTCATCAGATTAGTTTTTTTTTAGTCGCAGAAAGAAATAGCCTAGTCTTTTTTCCTTTATGTTTGGCATTCTTTGAATACAATTATTTTCTTGCCCTACCCCTATTCACTCTACGCACACAAGCTGCTCATTCTTACCCATAAAGTCACTGTAATAGAGTGAACGTCCCATGAAAATATTGGTCGAAATTTACTCGACTTTCAACCTGGTACAATATTAACAGTTTGCAACACTTCCTCTGTGCTGTACATATGGTTTCACACATATCTAATTTCATTCATTTCGCCAGTTGATTAGGATTTTTAAGTGATAAAGAATATTGGTGTACATCATTAAGCGAGATACGATAAGATGTCACAAAACACAACTTATAGTTTTTAAAAATAAACAATTTCGTTCTTTAAATGCTTTTAATCGATATGAGGAGAGGTAAATTTAAAGGCCATCTCTAATTTGTAGCTTGGTGCAAAAGAAATAAACGATAAGGTTAAATAAATAGAGGCTACTGACCTCTAGTTTTCACTAACACTTTTCTGTAATTACATTTTAACTCATTAACAAGACGTCAATAAAATGTATACTTGGAGAGAGTCATGGGAAGCATCACCTGAGCCGATCGTCAAAGTGAAATGCGGAGAGAAAATGTGAGAGAGCTTTTTTTCCCCCTCACGTTGAAAAGTCGATAAGCTGAGCAAACCCTCCGATAGAATCATGAACCAAAGATGGTCAAATCACACGTTAAATTTTTTTCTCATTTTTTTTTTTCAGAAGCTTCGCGAATATATCTTCTTTCACGAAGTGTCAACACATATCCACTGATTTTTTTTAGCACGTACACTTTCATCTCTCGTGTAGACCCACACAGTTAACACTGACGCCAGTTCCACCGTTCCCTGATCGTTCTGAAGTAAACAGTTCTTTAAAATAAGAAAAGGCAAAGAGGAAGTCTGAATGCAGACGTCAGTGAAATCTTGACTTTCCCTTCTAACATGGATGGTAAGCCTACACTCAAAGCATTAAATACATGAAAGCCTGCCAGTCAGACGATATATTTAAATGTAATTTTAAGAGCTAACTTCATTCACTCAATGGCCTGTAACATAATAGTAAATTGTACAGTTTCTAGTCTAACACAAGATGGTGCTATAATGATGTACTTAATATTTTGTCTGAAGAACAAATTTAATCATTTTTGTAACTTCAATGTTTTATTTCAGTGATCCCCTTATTACAAAAATTAAAATTGGAATTAAATTAAGAGATTGCATAAAAGGTAGGTGTTGTTAGCTGAAAAGGTTGTCGACACTCGCTGTTACTAAGTGAGACATTTAATTACAATTGGGTTTACTTTATTAGTTTTCAACATGTATCCTATAAATTACCACGAAAGTCGTACTGTTTTCCAAGCGATACACAGACATATTATAACCTCTCACACTTTTTGGAACTCAACTTCCATACAGCACTTCTGCACGATATCTTGGCGTCGATCTTGACCGTACTTTACGCTTTCAGCCACATTTGAAAACAGTTGCCAATAGAGCACTAATCCGGCTTCTTGCACTCTATCCAATCCTCCACAGTCGTGAACTCACGCTGCAAGCAAAATTGAATGTCTATGTCATGATGATTCGCTCCATCTTAATTTATGCTGCACCTGCATGGCAACATGTAGCCAAATCTCACCTGGTACAACTTCAATGTGTACAAAATCGCGCAGCTCGAATGATTACTTGACATATCAGAGACACAAGAATAATTCAATTACATGAAGATCTATCATTACCACTTCTTACAGAAGTCATTGACTCTAACTGTCATTCATTCTGGCACCGTATGATCAACTCTCCTTACCCAACCTTACATACCATTGGAACCGACCAACCTTTCAGACATACCCATCGAATGCCTCATCCCAGATAATCACACTTCTCACAACTCCGATTACCTGTCATAAACTCACGATTAAACTCTTTTCTTGGAAGGACTTTAAACATCTAGCCTCACTGCTAACTTATAACATCTTAGCCTTGCTACGCAAATGTCTCCTTCCTCCCACCCTCGTCAATAATAACTTAAACAAATTACTTCAAAACTTCATGTTTTGTAAATCATGACTAAATAAATTCACTCTTTACAATGACTGCCTTAGGGATGCGACAGTTGCTCCCTAATCAATTCAGACTTAAACATTCATCTCGCCAAAATTCAAAACATTTGTAAGGCATGAGCAAAAATGCTCGACACTTCACATTCCAATCCCGTCACTTACTCTGACTGACTGACGTACTGGATTTACTGGAACTAAGTTACACGTAAAAAAAAACTTTTATGAAGAAAAAAAATCAAGACAAATTTTGAATTTCACTACCAAAAGTAGTAATATAACAAACCAATATTTTGTGATAATAAAGTGTAAACTAAAAATACTAATACATCTCTTGTCCATCAAAGAAAATTAATACAGTTTATTTCTTTACTCAAATATCCTGAAAGGATTTATTTTACAAAACAGAAAAAACTGAATTCACTAACTTATATCAACCAAACCATATTATGTACAAGGGTTATTTAGTATGTAAAGTAACAAAACCATCTAGCTCTATCTATATGTAAGCAAAATTATTATTTCTATATGATAATCTGCCATCCCTGCCACCACCGATTTATAATAGTTGTTTGAATTCTGTTTCAGGTAAATAACCTCAATCAAGGATTGAAGGATGGGAAGGAAGTCCACTGCAAATCTGAACTTTGGAAGAACAATAATCAGTGATAAGGTTTCCAGTGTTTTAGGCGGACGAAACCATCTGAAAAATACGGTCGGATACTCACGCAGTACGGAAAAAGGTGATATGAATCGTGCCAATTTTAACAAGGGGTTTTATTTCTTCAAAAGTGGCTGATCAAGTGTTTCTGATTTAGAGCGTGCGGAACGACCAATTGAGTTTTTCGATACAAAAGTGTCGCTAACACTTCTGGTATGCCAAACTGGATCAATTTTTGCGATTGTTTGGAAGAATAGTGTACTATAAACTAGTGAGTACTATAGTGGAATGCTTAAATCTATAGTCAAGCCTGGAAAAGTGATGTGGTTTACAGAGACAAGGATTATTAACCCTTCTCCACAACAACTTTCCCGCATACCGCTCATTCAACACTTGAGACTTTTAACAAATTGGACTGAGAGGTTTTGCAGTATCCTGCAGATCTCGTTTACTCAGATTTCTTTTTTCTTTCGATCCCTTAAGGTGTCATTACGTGGAATCAAGTTTCATAACAACGAAGAAGTGTAAACAAAATGTGTAAAACTGTATCCAACATCCGGTCAAAGATTTTTTTTACTGGCGATATAAAAAATACTAGTAAAGCGACAGGGCAAATATATTATTGTAGCAAAGGATCAGGTCTAAAAATTATATGATGAGATTCATGTGATAGAACATGTCGACACTACAGCCAGTTGTGTCTTTACTTATTCGATAACCCTCATATATGTTCATTCTTTGAGTCATTCCATTTAAGTTTTGTATCTACGAACTCGACTGCTCAAGAGAAAAACTTGCACAGGCTATGTTAGTGAATCAAAATAGAAACCAAGGCAATATATATATAATAATAAAAGACGTCAATTCGCTTACAGGGTTAAAACCAGCGTTTAAAATCATTCCGTTAAGAATGATTATGGAAATGGGCATGTAAACAATAGTAGTCGCAAATGGTAGCAACATTAAACAACAAAAAAGAAACCGGTTCAACAAATCCCGGCTTGTTTTACTTGTATGAATGGTCTCGTACATGTAAATTGTTATTTACATATGAGTTTTTCAAACGGGTTGTTGTTATGTTGATTCAGACTTCCGGTTTTCAACTCTGAGCATGGAAAATTACCTGCACACTCTGCAAAAATTCTCCATCAGTTGTATGACTCTTATTTTAAATCGCACTTCGTTGTGTATCTCGTATGCTGTACATGACTTATGTATAAAGATCCTTTAGTATCTTGTTAATTAACTTCTGAAGAGTTATCATAACTGCCAAACATTATTGGAAAGGTATAGTATTTTACATTCGCGCAGTGTTGCCAGATGGTCGGTATTGAATTTCCCTAGTGAACCATCAGAAATTACCTTTGTTTTCAAGAAATTTCCCTACGCTTAAATTTTCTACTACTCCTCTTTCTTTATACTACAACTACTATATCTATCATTAGTGCTACTACTACTACTATTACTACTACTGCGGCTGCTTTTTCTGTTTTAAGAAAGGCTCTTCAAATAACATTCCATTGACTGTCTTACAAACATACATTGTTGACTTTAGACTGCACAAGAACATTATTTGTAAAGAAAATAGAAGTATCGAAATAATAACTCACCCTGATAGTTAAAATTTCCTTTTTCTTCCCATCACTAATTTTGAAAGAATGTTTTTTCTTCCAAAATGTATTTTATCATGTTTTAACACCACGATTCTGCCTTGTATAACGGAAAAATAAATGAAACTGTCAGTGCAAAGTTTTACACAAAAACTGCAAGTGAATTAAAAAAAACAAAACAAAGACAACCCACTGAAGTCTGATTGTATAATAAACTTTAGTTTCGTTTTTTAAATCCAGAACCCAGTTTCTTTTCTTTAATATATATACACTCCCTCACCCTTGTTTTAAAAAAGGAAACCTAGAGCGCAATATTGAAACGTTCATTTGTTTCCCTTTGCTGTAATTTGCCGCTCTGCTAGATGTCGATATCGTGATTGTTGCTGATGTGAGCTTTTTTTTTAAAGCGCCAGATGCCTCCAATTCAAAGGTAAACCACGATGATATTATTATTGTACTTTTTTTTTACCTTCTAGTAACAGCTATCCCGCCTTGTGTATTATTGCGACTTTTGTTTTTCATGTAGTCAATTTAAAGTAAAAATAAACTAAAGCAGAATTTCCCTACATTTGAAGGCATTTTAAGAAAAATTATCATTTTTCCCTTTCGGCAAGTTTTGAGGATTTTTTTCCTACGCCGAGGGAAATTTCCCTCCACCTGGCAACACTGTATTCGCGAGAATAAAGAATCACGATTGTGCACATGTGCACTGTACTGTGACATCAGGTAGTTTTGCAGTATGCAGACATTCGTTTATTTCCTGGGGTAGATTTTTTTTTTTTAATCGTTAGACTGAAATATGTATGTTACGGATACTTGATAAACCAGCGACGGTTAAGAAATTACAATATAGATGACTTTCTTGTGCTTTTGATTTTGAATAACCCGAAATCTCAATATAGGCTATCCTTTATATCAATATTTCTTCCAAATATCTGTAACATTTTAGTTACGCCATACCAGAAAACTCGCTTTGAGAGTTTTATGTCTAAATGGAGTTAATTTTGTTTAAAAAGCTAAAGCAAACGAAAGTATCTTTTTAAATTAAATATAACAATAACAAAAGTTATTCATTGATAATAAATAATATCTTAACTTGGACATTAATATATGATAATGGTATAGTAAGATTATAGTAACTGATAATAAGATCAGTTTCTTAAGGCATATTTTTTTATTACTCACAGATCTATGACATAGCTAGCGCAAAGGCTCCGATCCTTTGATAGTATCTCACACAAACATTCATTTTATAAAATAGATTGGCAACACTGACACTGCACTGGGTAATCCACAGTAATTTTCTATTTTGTTCAATAATGTTTAAGCCAATTTTGGTGCTGATAGGTCTAACGTAATGGAAGCAAATTGAAAATTTAAATTGTATAGAAAATAGGTTGGCAACATTGACAGCTGGGGTGCTTGTGGATGGTGATAAACAATATTTTACTGTTATTGAATAATGTTTGTCAATTATGGTGCAGATAGGTCTAACGGAATGGAAGCAATTTGAAAAAAAATATATTAAAAAGTAAATGGTTGACAACACTGATCCACAGTGCCAATCAAGGCAGTTCCGATGGCTCTAAGCTAGCCTAGTGAAGAGAATTCCAACGACACCTACCCACGTATGTACGCCTTGCGGTTCATGATATATTTTTGTACATGGTTTGGCAACACTAACAACAGGGACGGGTTGGCGTGGGGACGGGTACACACAATATTTTTCCTGTTGTCTCGAGTAATGTTTACGCCAAGTTAGGTGCTTCTATGTCTAACGTAATGGAAGCAATTTAAAGAATGGATTGTATAGAAAATTAGTTGGCAAATCTCACAACTGGTTACTTGGGGACGCTGACACCTACAGTATTTTTCCAATTGTGTCGAATAATGTTTATGGCAAGTTTCGGGTAGATAGGCCTAACGCAATTTCGAGCAATTGAATTTTTGAAAATGGGCTGACAATAGTGTTGCCACGAGACAAGACATACTTCTTGGAACTCGGGACGAGACGAGACAGACTAATTGTCTCATCTTGTTTTCGAGACAAGATGTCTCGTCTCATGTAAATGAAAAAAAAAATATTTAATTTGTTTCAAAATTTATTAACTCAGAATAAAATATTTGCCTTGGAAATCTATAGTGGCGTTTATTACTTTAAATGAGAGCTATGCTACAAAGAACGGGGAATACCTAAAGTTATTTTTAATGATCTTTACAAACATCTTTAATTCCCATTTTCCAATTAATTCAAGCTTAATAATTTTATTTTGTGATAGTGCTCCAGATTCAAGTACAATGTTAAATAAAGCGTTGATCGAGATATCTGTATTCAAATCCTATGTTTGAGAAGCACACTCCACAAGTTCTCCTAATTGTAATTGTAATTACAAGTTTTAGTAATTAACCGTTGTATCATGGTCTTTCTCGTTCCGAACAAAGACAAAAACGTGTCATCCTTTTTCGATTGTGAGTTCTGAAAGGATGGTGGGTTTGACAATAAAATTTAGGTTCTTTTAATTGCTTTATTCGAACCTAGGCCTATTTTGAAATCGGAAAGAGTCATATAAGCCTTCTTATTTGTTGAACTGGCGCCAAAGACTGTAAAAGAAGTATTTCGGAAGAAGTGGGGAAGGCTTGTGTTTGAATTGTACCGACCGTATAGAAGAATATTCGTCTCTTAGTAATTCACTACTGGTTCAGTCGAAACTAAGCAACCGTTCTTAAAAGATTGTCGTCGTGTTGTGTAGTGAGATTATACCCAGTTTATTGTGCTTTGTTACTTCGTTCGAAGAAGAAAAACATGAGTCGACCAACAAAACAACCTAAAGTAGAGTGAAGTATTGTCAATTGGCGAGGAAGAAGATTCAAGTGATGCAGAATATGTGCAGAAACCTGATGATCACCTCCTTGTTCAACGTCTGCATCTCCTTACATTCCACGAAATAAACGTAACACACGTGTAAGTAAACTCGATATTGTTTCGAAATTCGAAAAGAACCAAACTGTTCTAATAGAATAGCAACATGCCTATTGTGTAAGTGGGAAGATACAGAAGAAGCCCGAGAAACTGTACACACTGTCCACCACAAAGCGCACATGGCACTAACCGGGATCGAACCGACAACCACACGCACCAGATGAGTGCTTTATGACTAAGTCACCGCGGAACATTCCTGTCTTGCGTAGTTTAGGTCAATAACTTCGCTGTATCTTGATCAGCATGGTGCAATCTAATACATTTCTACTTTTGTTGGCATGATATGCTGCAATATTTTACGAGACGAGACAGAACCCTGCGACACTTGATACTAGACGAAACAGGCACATCTTTTCGGGACGAGATACAAGACGAGACACGCTTTGCACAAGATGAGATTGCCTGAAGTCTCGTCTCGTCTCCTTGCAACACTAGCAGGCAACACAAAACCAACGAAGACGGTTCCGGTGGCTGTCGACAGATGGACCAATCGGGATTATAAGCATAGGCTAATTATGGGGGGCATTGCCCCCAGTCATTTCAGAATGACTATAAATGTTTCATTCTAAACGATAGCTTTTAAAGTAATTGTCCGCCCCCAGGGTCTTTCTCCTAAATCCGCCCATGATTATAAGAAGCTTTTTTTTTTTAATTTTGGCTGTCAAGGGACGTAATGGAGGCTGTTTAAAAGCATCAGTTTAAGTTATTGTTATGAAAATTATACATTGTCGTAAGTGTGTGCAAGGCACAAATTGAATAAAGAACAAAAATAGTTCCAGTTTTGGAAAATAAACATCACTATTTATCCATATTCGTGGAAATCAAAATATGGCCAAACTTACCAATATGTCTATTAAGTTTTCTGAAATCTTCCGTTACACCTTAATGTAATTGAACCAGTAATGAAAGAATGTACTTCTATTGTTTTCCAATATCTCTCATGATTTTTTTCAATGCTATAAAATGCGACAGATCCTATAGAAAGACCAGGTAAAGATGAGTTATAAGGAAGGTATTGTGTTAATACGAAATGAAAATAAGACAAAATGAAAGAGACTCACTTTATATTATTAAAAAAAAAAGTACGTCATATGCATTTAAAAAAAAGGGGGAGACTTGAGCTTTTATTTAAATTAGTTTTTGTTTCTTCGTCTCTTGAAAGATTCGCAGAAGGATGATTCATTTATTACGAATGCTTTATTGTTGTGGCGGTTTCTTTATTTATATTTTTCACACACAGTGGAAAAGAATACCTGTTCTGTATTTATAGGCGATCTTACAAAAGAATGCTTTGTTTGTCCTTTCTAAGAATTGTTTATGAGAACCAAGTATTTATGATAATTTCATGCAGAATGAAAATCTCGCTAGCTGTGTGTCTGTTTTCTCTCAGATCCCTTTAACTCATCTACTGGAGGCGTTTAGTACTCACCCATTGTTCAGTCTATTCCCCTAACTATAAACAGTAAAATGTATCGAATTAAACTGATTCTAAGCATTGTACTGAACGTATGTTTCTGAACATATTTCCCCCCTTTCCTAAAAGTTAAAATAAATCTCGGCATAGAACTTAAACTAGGTTTCCATGCGCATAAACGTACTCTACGACTATATTTTATAATAGTTTATGCTGGGTACAGAACAAGGTATCAATTCCGAGGTGTCATTAGCCTAATTTTTCTATTTCTAACGATAATGCCACATCCCATTATTCCGTGGTTGTTTCTGAGCTGTTGGAAAGTGAAGACATTTGAAGACCACACCAAAAGAATGTACTATGACCATTTTGGGCCAAATTGAAATAATAGATCTTTGAAGGGTCTTTTTAACAAACTGTCATTCATGAAGATAACATGAATATGTTCAGATGTACGCAATGATAATTCTGAACCTTTAAAACGATCACCTGTAAAGCCAATATAATGGACAACGTACGCTCTTTTCCTGTGGTCTTTATTTAGCATATCGTTTGAACCCAAATCTGAATTCAACAGAGCATGTTCAGAGAGGAGATAACGTTCTAAGACGTCAGTAAATCTCAAAAACTACACAACAGATTAAGACTGTATTAATGGATAAATAAGCGATGCTACCACCACCGTTGCGTTTAGTAGCCAAATTTAGTTCCATTATCGTTTCAGTAATCTGTAGGTGCGACCAGCTATGTTATACTTCGGGCTCATGTACATCTCTCGGGACGGGCGTAAGCCATAGTGCTGTTACCGCCCATACACTTCATTTTATCTTTATCATGTACATCTCCTGCCTACTAGAGGAGGAGAGAAGACATCAGGGTTGCCACGGTCAGGCAACGAACAACTTCCTGTGGAAATTGCTTTTAGAAAAGTTATTCGAACATGCTGCTGAAGGAGAACTCGTGTAGCGAGTTTGGTTTTAAAAGCTTTGCAGGGAAAATGCAACACCAAGATTAATCTGTGAACTTGTGAAGTATTTTTTTTATCTTCCTAAAAGAAAACTATTACTTTTTTTTTCATCAGCGAGGGGTAGAATAATATTATATATTCTATACATTAGAGTGATTGAAATAAAAATTAAATAATTTAAAAATGAGGGTGTTGCGCAAGGTGGCAACTCAGTCAATCACCACCACTGCGATAAGTACAATGGAGGAAAAAACAAATAAAACCTCACATGTCCATTGTTTTGATAAAATGTTTGTTAGTTTTAATACTCAGATGAAGACCTGCATCGAATAATACAAAGTGATTTTCTGGAAGAAATATCCCATAATAATATATACTTCCTTGTTAATATCAATTTGCATGATTCGCAATAACTCTTCATTAAGGTCTTTAATATATATATATATATATATATATATATATATATATATATATA
>JAGDQP010002473.1:0-10431 GCA_022664845.1 Lepisma saccharinum
TATATATATATATATATATATATATATATATATATATATATATATGTTGCAGAACACTTTAGGATTTGGATAAAAAAATGACTTTAAAAAGGCATGGGGTGCGCTCTCTCTGCTTATCATTAGTGCATCTTTCAGCAAAACACTGATACATTTTTTTTATTCTTTACAGTAGCTTATCACCTCTATTGAACACAGTGGTTCGGAGTCCACTTCACAGACAACTGTAGATCTCGTCCTTAGAAGCTTACCATCTCGTTTAACATAGGACATTAGAGTAAAGTGCCTAAATCGCACCCCCCTAACACACACAAAATTAAAACGGCAAATTTAAAATTTTGACAAATTTTTTCAACAATGACGTAATCAAGGAAGCTTCAGTGTACTTTATTGAAAGGTTTTATGTGCTTACAGAATTTTTAAGATAGTTAAATGCCAGAAAACTCGAACTTCCGCAGAAGGTGCGAGTTAAGCGACAGGTCTCCTAAATCGCACCACTCGATTTGCTTAAATTGCACCACTAAGAAACTGAACATGAAATACATTGGACTATCAATTACTTCTGCATGGTTATACGAAAACATTGAACAGGTTCATACGTAGGGTATGTTGGAATTATACACACAAAAAAAATCCCACTATGGAAGAAATGTTAGTATGAACAACGTCTTTTTGCACAACATTTTTTTGTTAATATATTTTCAAGTACTGTGGTTTTTCTTCTCTAATTTTATTATGAAATGTTTAAAAGAACAATTATGTACTTGGTTATCTTGTTATCTGGCCTAAGCACAAAAATCACAAATATAACCAGCACATGATTCATGCACCCATTGATCACAAATATTACAACGTATCATATTCTCTATTATTGCCTGTTTTTATAAGATGCAATACCTACCATTCACTTTCATCAATTTCAATCATCACATTTAGATTATCCCTGCGTAAATTAATTCGATTTTTCGCGGAAGGCCCTTTTGTTTCTGCTCTTCCTTTTCTACTGCTTGTTAATACGACAGCCTTCTGAGGAGTAGATTTTCTGCGCTTTACAGCAGTAAGTCTGCTGATGTTAGAAGAGGTAAAATGCTCTCAAGTGAAATATTCTGTTTCCCCTGATGCAATGTTACCTTCCCTGGTGTTTCCATCGTGCTCTCTTGCAGAGTTTTCTTTCCCGGTGTTTCCATCGTCCTCGGTTAAAGTGGTTTCTATCATAACTTCATTTGTATCTTCCACACTTAGCGTTCATCACATAGGTTCATATTAAGGTTTACCCCTGCAACGAAGTCACTTTCGTAGTCCTACCAATTGGCCAAACTTCTGTTGCGCGAACTCTTCATCGCGTTAGATATTGTAGCTTCTTTCGAGAAAGCTTCGGTAAGGAGTAAAAGACTCTTGAAATGTTGTGACACACCAACAGGATTACTGCGAAGCCATTTGCTGAGTGCCTGCTCGTAGTAAACTTCCATCGGTTTAAATATTGAAACATTGAGAAGCTGCAAACGCACACAGTTTCTTCAATGGCACCGATGCGATTTCGGCATCCTATATGTGGAGCGTTTTAGGAAACTAGCTCATTGGCGCGATTCGAAACGTATTACTAGCACAACGAACGTTCGAACGAACGAATATTCATCAAAAATAGGTTACAAACTAACCTAGATATGTACATTTTAAATTTGCACAGTTGTAATGTGAAAATACTTAACTTGAAGCCGCCAGTACTCGGGGTTTCACTATTACATCAACACAAGATGAAATTTTCTACACTCTTCGAGAAACAACTTATCACCCTTACAATAACGAGATAACTGTAGAGATATGATGCCTACTTCAACCTACCACCACCGGATGCCAGCCACATTCTCTACTTTCGCAGAAAACACTGTGGGTGTGATTTAGGAAACGGTACGATTTACGCAACTCTTCTCCAGTAACAATTCATATATTCACTGAAAACTTCTGCGATTTGGTGCAAATCGAATATAAGCAATTATTGGCGTCAATAGCAGATCCAGAGATTAAGATATATATATTTTTTTTATAGTTCCATAATTTACCCCCAGAGAAAGCTTCGATCTTTTTGCGGGCAAATCTAATTTGTGTAGAAATACCCATTTTGGAAATACCGGATTCATATTTCATGATAAACCTAGGAATATGTAGGGAAATATTATAAATTTATGCATTAAAAAAAATCATTTTCCGGAAAAATATCGAAAAGGTCCCTGATTTAGTCTTCAGACTTATGCCGGAGTACACTCTCTCACGAGAACCCAAGATCTGCTCCTGATTGATGTTCAGGAAAATAGAAGGTTGACACTAATGCCTGCTGTTGAAAGAATCATAAGGTTGTTTTATGCTTTAAACTCATATTTTCCAAACCTAAGTAAATGTCCAATGGCATTAAACACCCCCGCCCCCTTTCCTTTTTTTTTTAGTTAATTTATTCTCAGAACATTGGTTCTATTTTGTACATAAAAGCTTTCATGAAGTCAGTTTAAATATTGAAGGAAAAAGTGCATCTTCTGTGGAAGTTTAGAAGGCAATGAAATCCTTGTTTCTAACTAGTTGCTTCTATTTGCAGTCAGGTTGCAATGAGTGAATAAGCCACAGGATTTACCGATATTACAAAGTGACCCACTTTTCGCTTAAGGAAAAAAACATCACTTTAAGAGGTAATGGAGGAAATTAAATAAATAAACGAAACGGAAGTAGATGGTATTTAAGAGACGGAAGGGTTATGGGGATGATTCTTTGGCCCAGTTCCCGATGGATAAACCTGGGCCCTGTTCCCGCAGTTGGGAGGGATTAATTCTCTTTTATTTTATTTAATATCATATATATTTTATTACACTTGAGTATACAATACAGTTTAATCTTAGTTCTGTTAAATTCTATATTTAGTTTTTCAACAAATGTCTTCTATTTATTTATTTATTTATATATTTATAATTATTTTTATTGTCGTTATTTCTTTCCCTTTACTTTATTTATTTAATTTTTAAGTTTCTTTTGGGTATTCTTCCACACATCCCGTCACACCACAATTCCTCGCGTTTTTGTTTATCAGTTATTCGCGTTTTTAAATCTTATTATTAGATTGTATAAGAAAATTTTATTATTGCTTTGCTAATCGTCCTCCTTTTCTAGCTTAAAACTGATACTATAATTTTAATATGTGCAAAATTATTTAGCAATGTTTCCATGAAAATTGCAATAGGTCTATACTTTATCTGTAACATATTTTCTATACACCAATATTTATATTTATTAGAACGAAAAACAATTAAACTATCAAAATATTACAATAAATCATATGCATCTTGATGAAACAAAATCCCTAACAGTATTCGTAATAAAAGGTTAATTTCTGGTCCCATTTTATTCTATTCTAATCTAATTCTATCCCTACTCTAACACATTCACTCGCTCATTCACTCAGCTGGGGAAGTCGACTCTGAAGATTCCAGGTCCTGAGCCGCTGGACGAATCCTCCAAAATCCTTTGGATTGGGGCGGTTGCAAGACTCCCCTCTTCTTTCTCTTCTTCACCACACTGTCACATATAGACACTAAATATATAGACACTATATAGACATATAGCAGATGGTATACGCATCTTTGCAGAATCTATACGCTAATGTGTAAGTTTGATCAGAGGGTACACGGCGTACACCTCCGTATACCCTCGACTACAGCCTGCTTTTTGGGGTATGCTGGGCATGTTATCTTTGGTATATGCATGCAACCAGTCAAACGCAACATCATTGCAGGTTAGTATTTATTTTAGGATGAAAAAGTTAATATTATTATAGAAAAATAAAATATACTTTTTAAATATGTAATATACAGAAATAAATTAAAGTAACAATGGAATATTGTATTGTAACCCGACTTACGTTGCTCTGCAAAAATTCATCATTGTATATGACGTCAGGAAATGAGTCAAATTAAGGTTACAAGATTTGAGGACAAAGTTGAAGCATTGTGAATTAAAGAAAAGCATGTAAAAAGATTCATCACATACAGTGGTGGCGATAAGGCCCCGCGAGTCCCTCCCACCCCAACCAACTAATAAAATATAATTATCCGATGAAACTAATAGGCCCCGATTTTTACAAAAATCACAGATTTGTAATTTGTACGAAATCGTGAGAGAAAGAAGATAACAATTGTGCAAGATCGGTAAAATAACTAAATAACACTGAACAGTATTGTTTTTCAGCGCCCTTCCATTGAAAGGGCCCCAAAAGCAGTGTGGGACCAAAATAATACATCGTCTTTACCAACAAATAAAAATGGACCGTATTTTATGAAAAACTTACGAACGATAATGTACAACAGAGGGAATAAAAGTATATAAAAAGTATTCTGTATTTAAATTACTTTTGGAGGCCCCCAACCTCCTAGAAACAATTAAATATCCTCTTAATGATTGATACTGTAATAATGATACAAAATAAAACAAGCTTCAAGTTCAGTGAAAATAACAGATCAAAATACGGTAACCAAAATGTTAGGAGAGAGAACGAATTGTGAAACCAATCTAATCGTACATATTCAAAGTCATTGTATTCCAAGATGATGATGACTAATCAAAGCCAGATCATTTGCTATTTCGATGGTAACTCCTCCTCTTATTAATTCAGTGTCCTCCACTTAGTAACAACTTAATCCAACAAAAGTTCCATTAATTCTTTTGAAAGTTCTCTCAGTGTAGCGGAGAGTTAGCACAGCCGTGGAATATCCCTTGTGAAATGAAAAACAAATAAAGAAGGTCTGTCAAACGCTTTTTTGATCAAGTTGCAGTCGACCTCAGAATTGGTGATGCAATAAATGCATTTGAAATAACAACATTTAACGCCACCCTATAGACATTCTGATAAATCAGCTAGACATGAGATTCCAAAGCTTGCGTTACATTGTAGAAAGGTTTTCTTTTCTGT
Organism: Lepisma saccharinum; assembly: GCA_022664845.1. Lineage (NCBI taxonomy): Eukaryota > Metazoa > Arthropoda > Insecta > Zygentoma > Lepismatidae > Lepisma > Lepisma saccharinum. Next base: position 4,946 of record JAGDQP010002473.1, read on the forward strand.
CACCTCAAGAACTGGTAAACTTAACACACGAAGAAGTAATACAGAAATGTAAGACTCTCGTAAATATAGTAGTGTGTATCCAGCAGACCTCTCAAAATCACTGCCTGACCAAGTAATATCTTTTAGAACATTGCTAGGGAAACAAATAAGTGAAAAAAAAAACGTCAGGGAAGTAAAGAATTTACTTGTTGAAGACAATTTTTTGTCTTATCAGTTGCCTTCCAGTATCTGACTACTGCTCTACAACTTTAATAAACCCTTCGAGCCACAACAGGTACAGCAGAGAGAAGCTTTTCTTAACTGAGTTTGATAAAGTCATATCTAAGAAGTATCATGAAGCAAATGCGTTTACGTAACCTGGCAATTTCGAGCATTGAACACGAAGAAACGCAAACGGTTGATGTCAGTAAACTAGTTGACCAATTTCTTACGTTAAAAAAAAAGAAGAGAATATTAGAACAGTAAACTAATTATGGACCTACATCCAAATATGTAAATATGTAAAGGCCAACACTGTAAATAAAATAACGTAGAATAGAAAACTTTGACCATTATTGTAAACTAAACTGTGTGCAGAAATGACGAGTGTGTTCGTGTTGAAATTTGTACTGTGTTAAAAAGTATTGAAACAAAGTGAAAGGCGAGAGGAAGTTATATATATATATTTTTTTTATGGTGCCAATAAATGGGTTCGTTCCTCTTTCCCACTTCCCGTTAGTCAGTCAAATGCGTTGCGTCGTTACGTTATCACTAAAGTACAGTTTATATAGGTCAAATACATAAAGGTTAAAAAATACATCGTGTGAGATGTATATATATATCAGAGAAAGTGTAATTTTAAGCATTTTATCAAAGGGCCCCTTATTTTTTCCGCGGGATGGGGGCTCCAATTACTTACCGCCGCCACTGATCATATACTACACCCATCAGCGAAAAAATGAGTCAGAAACCTTGCCCTTACTTTAATCTTCATTACCTGTCAACGTGGTGCTGATTATCTATACAACAAGTCTAGCCTTCGATACGCATGGCACATTGTCTGAGTACGTGAATTTCATTCCTAACACTGATGACGAATGCCACAAACAAGTTTTTTTGCTTCATCTTTGGGGGGTACGTTCGTCTCCCTTGTTCTCAGTCTTTTACTCAGGTGAATCAAGGTCATAAAAGACCATGACATCATCAAGGGAGCAGTGCAACTGAAGGAACCTTTCGGCTAGTTAGTTGCAACGAGAATTTTTTAGCTTCATTTCTTTTTTTATTATCTTTACCATGTTCTCTATGGCATACGTTTCTCTTTCAAATACATAAATAAGGAAAACATAATAAAAAAAACTTTTTAAAGACATACTTTTCTTAAACAATTCGTACTAAACAGTAAAAAAAATAATTTTGTTTATGCATGACTAAAAAGAAAAGCATGAGGCGTGCTCCCATATACAGTCACTTTATAAATTCTTCAATCGGCTCTCCCTATGCTTTTCTTTCTATTCATGGATAAACAAAATTATCTTTTACTTTTTAGTACGAATCATTTAAGAAAAGTATGTCTTCAGAAAGTTTTTTTTTTTTAACCCAAATCCTAAAGTGTTCTGTAACCAGTCAAACACCAAATCGTTGCTGGCTAGTGTTTATGCGTAATAATAAAAAAAGCAACCTAAATATGCTTTTAAAAATATATAGAAATAAAAAGAAAGTAACAATGGAATATTGTATTGTCAGCGGACTTACGTCGCCGTGCAAAATTTCATCATTGTATGACGTCGGGGAATGAGCAAGGTTTGAGGACAGCACGAACCATTGTGAACTAAAGAAAATCATGTAAAAAATAGACAGTTATGTTTTCTCGCATTGCATAATGTAAAAATTTGAAAAGAGCTCGTTCGATAACAGATTCAGATTGCCAGAAGCTTACCTCAAAGCCAAGCCGAACTTTATGGACTCCTTTCATAATATTTAACATTCGAATCGTATATTTTTAAAAGGGCATCAGTCCCAAGAGTACAAACTTGTAGTACATTGAGAGAAAAAAAAGTTTTAAAATGGAAAATAATGAAGTAAGATATATTCTATAGAAGTTTCCAGCTTCTTTGGTTCAAAAATGATAATGAGTCATGAGACTGTATCTATATACAATATGAATATGTTATTTGTCAGTAAAGGTGCCTGATGGCCTTAAAAAGGAAACGAAGAAATAGTATAGAAACCACATTAATTCTTTTTACTTCACAGTCACTCATGTTTCCAAACTAACTTAATGTTGAATGTATATATTGTCAATTAGATTCTTCTAAAGTTTGTTAATTTAAAAAAAATCATCATCTAACGGTAAGTTTAGTCGTCTTCTTGTTTTTCATTGTTCACAGTCCATTTAAAATCTCATTATAGTGTTCTAAGTACTCGTCAGGCATTTTACGCTTACGCTTTAGTTTTTCCCAAATCATTGATTTTATTGCGTTTCATGGATTTTTTTTTATGAATTTGCTAGTATTCTTATGAATGACTCTATGACTGATACCCCTTTTTTAAAAATCTGAAGTTTTCAGTCCACTATAAATCTGAGGGAAAACAATGATTTATTCATGCCATTTTAATACCAATATGTGCAGTTATATTCGTATTTTCTGAAACACTGTAAAACTAAATACAGTGGAACCTCTATTAACCGTCACCGTCGGGACCGGGACTGTAACAGTTAACTGAATAGACGGATAACAGAAATTTCATTATAGACGTGTACAGTGACGAGATTTGAAATGGTTTGGAAGAGGAATGAAAATAAAAACGTGTATAAGTTGATAATACAGTACAGTGTACATACGTATTTTTTTTTGGACAAAAAACGTTTTTCTTTCTTCTTTTTTTTTAAAAAAAAAAACACTTTTTATTCAAAAATTTGTTATCACGTAATATATTTCTAATGAAAGATGGGCATTTTTACAATGACGGATAACAGAGAGAGAGAGAGACGGTTAAAAGAGTGACGGTTGATCGAGGTTTTACTGTATTACCAAATTGTGGATTGATGCCGTTTAAAAATAAAATATGGTTCATTACTAATGTGAAAGCTTGAAAAAGGTCCTTTTAATAGAAGAGAACATTCAATAAGGTCATATCGAAATTTTGGTGACAAGATGAACACGTAAGAACATCAGACATCGAATATTAGCTGCACTTTTTAATCACAAAACCCCGAGATCTAGATGACAATATCTGGTACTCAAAATTCAATTTGTATAGCAGTGGAGTGTCGCGGTATAGAGAAGACGTTCCAACATTCCATCATCAACTTCTTATAAAAATCTTCATGCTTTTAGTGAAATTTCAAGCTAACTTTTGATATGAACTTGTTGATAATTTTTCTGCAGGTAAACCTGAAACTGTCGTCGCTACATGCAGAGTATATCTCTTGAGAAACATTTTAGAAGTGGTCCATGAAAACACCATTTCCACCTTGAACAAAATGGCGGGTTTTTTGTTTTGTTTTTTCAAGATAGCGAACAGTAAATTTGTAGACCACAATATCTCAGCTACACACTGAAAATCCCATTACACCAAAAAAAAAAGAAGCACAAAATGGGTTCACGTAAAGTATACTTTTATTGAATTGCTTATACAGTTACTGAAAAGGTGAATTTTGTGTGCTCAACAAAGTATTTTCTAATGGACGACATTTCATAACATGTCTATACTAGCAGTTTCCCTTCCTTGTTGTTGCGGGGGTGTCGCTACGTTCTTCTGAAGTAGTAGACCTATACTTTGCAACGATTTTTAACTCAAAAGTATAGACGTTAGTAACTTATAAACAGCGCTATACCGTTGACAAATTCAGGAACATATTTAGGGGGTGGGTCGGGACCTCCCCCCAATTCTGAGTTTTGTGCAAAATTTGCATACTTTTAGAGACGTAATTATATATATTTCATATAAATGTCATACTCAGATACACCTTGGACCCCTCCGATGCCATGGACCCCTCCGAAAAACAATTTCTAGATACTTGCCTGGATAAATTGCACGCAATTTCAAATCACCCGAACGTTAAAAACCGTATTGGACATGAAGATCACCGGAGTGTACTTCCTTATTAGTGGCGTTTTAACCCCATTTAGTTCCACATATTGTTGTAAGATCCTTAAATAAAAAGAAAAAAAAAGAAAGCAACAATAAGAAAGGAGAGAATAAAGAAGTAAACAAAAGGCAGGCACGCACTAAAAAAAAAAGTTATTGTTTGTACCGAATGATTCAAAGTTGTTTATACATTTCTCCTGTGTTGAGAATTGTAAAAGAAATAATCGAGTTGCCAGACGAAGAGATTTTTATGTCATCTGTGAACAGATCGCTTTGTGACTTAAGTATCGGAAAGCCTTAACAGAGTTTAAAACGCCCTGGCCTTAAGGTTTTCTTCGCCGTTTAATAGAACTGTTACGAATATGCGAATTACAGAATCGAGTTTTAACTATCACGAGCACTAAAATTGTTAAATATTGAATTTTATTTATGGCCTTTAGGCATCTATGGCTCAGGACAGACATCTATGGCTCAGGACAGACAGACAGACATCTATGGCTCAGGACAGACAGACATTTAATCAAAATGAAATATTTAGAAATGTTTTCATAAAAGTAAAATTCGAAATAAGATTCTGGTCTGTTATCTTTCTCTCTCTCTCTCTCTCTCTCTCTCTCTCTCTCTCTCTCTTTGTTTGTTCCATCTGAATTTGAATTGAATGAAGTTTTATTTAATACCTTTCAGGCCGTTGTTCCGTCTGAAGCAGGTCAGGAATCCCACATAGCAATTTTGACTTGACCTATAAGTGAATCAAGCTTGCTTTGCCAACTGTGATAGCTAGATGCAAGCTTAGTGAATCAAGCTTAAAAGGTTAAAGTAAACTTGAATCCAGTAGTCTAGTTTACAAGAATCAAGGTTGAACTATCCTTGACAAGACAAGAAAGAAAAAAGAAAAAAAACAATGTTCTTACAAAATTAAATTCGTTAACCTGAAAGGGAATCGAAGCTAGGACTACTGGCACCGATCCGATACTGTAATCACTAGACAACAGAACCACTTGTCTTAGTTCTATCGCAAGAGATGGCTGGAGTAAAAAGGTGAGAGTTGGAGCAGATTAGTTTACGGCGAAATAGTTCTGTCGCGTGATGGAACTTCATCGCACTGATACGACAGTGGAAGGGCAACGAAACAAATCAAGATTTTCAAGTTTAACAAGGTAACTCGCGTAGCTGCTTGTTCCAATTAGCTTAAATTAGGCTAGTTATAACAACTAGCTTAAATGGTGTTCAAACAAGCTTGTTTATCAAGTTCAACACAATATCAAGCTTGACAAGCTCAAAACAGGTGATTGACAATCTTGTTGCAAGTTGGCATGCTAATGATATCTAGGAATACTAAAATATAAAATAATAAAACAACGTATTCCGAATAATAATAATAATAATAATAATAATAATAATAATAATAATAATAA
>JAGDQP010002473.1:28097-49289 GCA_022664845.1 Lepisma saccharinum
CGTTTGTTCCACGTTTCTAGCAGATATTTTTATTTGTCTCCAAAAATTCAAAATGGCGTCGTGGAGAGCTTCCGGTTCGTTTAATCGTCCATTTGCAACCTGCTTTTTCCCAAACTCGATATGGCAAACACGAATCTGAAGTCCTTTTATGTGTATATCATCTCTGAATAAGAAAACATTTTCTAAAATTCGTTAATTTTTAACATGGGATTATATAGGAATTAGATACATTCTGCATTAAGTACATAAATTATGGTCAGAAATGTAATTATCTGCTAATATGACAGCCGGAAACTATATCACGTGACATGTTGTGCATTCTTCGATTTAAATTTCAAGCTTCACTTGTCATGCTAACTACATTATCGTTTCCTTGTGCATTTCAATGCGGAAATGGAAATTGGTTAATTTGGCCAAGATGGCCGTGGTATCCGCAATCTATATCACGTGATACGTTATCAACAATTTATTTTGTATTGGAAGTTGCATCTGCTTTACCTAAGCAAATCATTGTTTATTTCATATCGATAGCTCATTTACAACGCGAGATATTCAATAAAACTTTCTAACGTCTTCCATTCGTGACGTCACAACGTTATTCAACGCATTGGTCATATGCAGTTAGAATATGTATACATGTCCACTAATATCGTTATTCTTTTTTCCTAACTCTGTATCTATTCAGTCAATCACTAATGTTAAAAACCATATCATGTGACAATTTTTCTATTTGAGCAAGAGAGCTTTCGGTACACGTGTACTAACGATCATACAGAAGTACACTCGACCGACAAAATCGCGATTTTAAGGCTTTATATCTCTGTCATTTTTCTAATGTCGACATTTTCATGTTCGAAACGGATCAATACTGGTATTAGAGATTAAGTTATTATCAACATTTTCTTTATGCGTGGCGTACGTTTCGAGAACATTCACCCGAAAAAGTCGACACAGTTGGTTTTCTTCAAATGTATATATCTATATACTATATAGCCCCATGGACACTCACTCACTGACTCACTCACTGACTGACTGACTGATCATCATAATTCACAGGCCAAACTACTGGAGCGTAGGACCATGAGTAAGTAAAGGGGAAATCCGACATTTTGGAAAAATCGCTATCTTGGATCCAAAATGGCCGCCAAACCCATTGTTGTATAGAATGGAGAGCTTAAACGGCTGGGGCTATTGAAATGAAATTTGGTATGGAAGTACATTATCGCTAGTAGGGTAAGAAAAATATTTTGAAATTTTGTAAAAGTCGCCATCTTCAATCCAAAATGGCCGCCAATCCCATTGTTGTATAGAATAGAGAGCTTAAACTACTGGGGCTATTGAAATGATATTTGGTACAAAGGTACATTATAACTTGTAGCTTAATATAATATTACACAGTTTACCTAAAGACGCCATCTTGGATCTAAAATGGCGTACTTAAAATTTCATTTTCCACAACCTATGACGTAGAAGCACGAAATTTAGCATAAAGGTGTATCATAATTAGTAGTTTAGGAAAATAATAAAATGTTTTGGGAAAGTCGCCATCTTTGATTCAAAATGGCCGCCAAAAACATTTTTGACACCGTTTTACCTAGAGAAACGAAATGTTATTTTTAGTTGTGTCTTGACGTATAAGTCACGACAATATAATAAAACATTAAAAAAGTCGCCATCTTTAATCCAAAATGGCCGTCCGAAAACACATTTTCTAAACCACTAAGGCTAGACAAACGACAATTTGTATGAAGGTGTACCATGATGGGTAGGTCAAAGAAATAGTGAAACCTACCCAAATGGGGTCGAAGCCTTCCCCCCCGGTGGGTGGTATATTCGTAGCATGGGGTCGGCGTGAGAATCTCTGTTTACGATAAAGGGGCCGCAGCCCCCCAAACCTCCATGTTGGGAGTTCAGCTCCCACGGGGGTCTGGGGGCAGCGCCCCCAGCGAAGCAGAGCGAGTCAATCCATTACAATTCCAACGTGTATGTAATACATTTCGTACTAGATTTTAATATTGACTGTAAATTTTACTGTACTGTACTTTTAATCCCTTGTAATATACAGTCTATTATTTTTTTAAATATATTTTTCATGTACTATAATTAATAAATAATTTCATATATTTTCTCAGCATTTGTGGTTTAGTAACAATATGGCTTATGGTTTAATAAACACCATTGCTAAATGCGATGCATATGTAGTGTAATACATTATAAATGTGTGTACGTGTCGAAAAGACACCATTTGTATCAAATATTTGTAATAATATTGACTCGTACGATATTGGTTTCTTTTCTGCTACACGTAAATAAAGAGTATTATTATTATAATTATTATTTCTAAGTTTTATTTTTATGCATTTAACAGTAGTTTTAAGGTTAAGTGATTAAAATATAATTGTGACGTCACATACTCTGAAATGTTTTCTTTTTAATATCTTTGCTAGTGTTTACTCTAATTTTACTTTTAATTTTACAGAAATTTCGACATCCAACATTTCTTTTGTTCCAAATAGGGAAGAAAGTTATTAGTTTAACTTAGTGCAATGATTAGTTTAAGGGTTTTTAATAAGTGTATGTCCAGTTTGTCTGTCATTAACGACCAAAATCCTCTTTGACAGATAGTAAGAAAGACTACGAGAGAGGAACTCCATTCTGGGCGAGGTTTTGGCCAAAGAGAATATTCCTGTAATACATTTTTCCTTACCCCCTTGATATTCTCATATGGACTATTTTCTGATTTCAGAAATCGGAACCAAATTTAGTGCTCGGTAACTTTTGAAAGTATTGACAACATCCGGCAAATAGTGACGAAACACCAGCACATGGATATCCAGTCGTTATCGGGCCAATATTGGCCCACTAACGCTGATATCGATCATATCGATCGGCTTTGGTGTTGGACGATGTTTCAACATTAAACGCTATTCCTCAAACTGAAGAAATATGTTGTATTTAAAAAAAAACACGCAAAAAAAAAAAGCTTGACATCAAAATACGAAGTTTTGATAAATATCGCTGTTTGAAGATACAATTGCGCGATATCGATCGATATTGTGCTATGGCGTTCGGAGGAGCGTTGTGTTTTTTTTTTCGATAAAATGTCTTTGTAATGGAAAAATTATAGGTAATACGTATAAAACTGCTACACTCTTCCTGCTTAAAAATATTCTGTAATAAAAATAACATCTATGTCGTTACATTTCATTCCTGAGTTCATGAACTACATAATCGACTTATTATTTTCAAAGAATGGCTCCTTAGCGCAAAGGACTACAAGTCAGAAAGTTCTAGGTTCGAATCTGGTCGCAGACAAGTGCAAAAATTTTCAACGGTACATCAAGACGAGAGAATCGAACGCGTAATACAATGAAGATAGGATGTAATCAAAATCGTATTTTTTTTTCTAAAACTACTGTAAAAAATATACGTTACGTATTACCGTTATTAAAATAAGCAAATTTCTCTGATGCATGCATGTTTTTTTAATAGCGATCAATATCGCCCGATCGTGATCGATCTCCGATATATAGGCAATATCAGCCAAATTGTTTACTATTCGATATTGATCGATATCAGAAAACAACAACGATCGATATTGCAAATCACGTATTATTGAAATCTGCTGATATCGATATGCTACTGGGTAATGCAGTAACTAACGGCTGAAGACTGGAGTTGCCACCTGTCCCGTATAATACCGGATGTCTCGTATTTTAGGTAAAAATTACGCGTCCCGTATTTTCAGTGGTTGTCCCGTATTGTAAGTAGTAAATTCACACACACACATATTTTCAAAATATTAATAATTTTAACAAATATGTACTGATAGAGTCTTTTCGAACTGTTTACTGTACAGACTGGTGAGCAGACTCTCTTCACGTTCCCAAGCCCCAACATAAGACCTGAGGTGAGAATATAATACTCGCTACTTCTGTTTGCTTTTGATAACACACGGGAAACAATAGCTGTGTTATTACCTTTTTCGCAAATAACCTTGTGTACGTTAAATGTTGAAATTAACATAGAAAAATTGACAGCCGCCTCGACCGGGATTAGAACCCGGATCTCCCCGTTGCCGGCTGGGTATCCTACCATTGCATTACCACGACACGGCCAATTCCCGTGTGTATATGGAATGTTCCTCTCGGCTAGACACCCTCCGAACTCCTCATTGCTGGTTACAAGACCCAAGCACTCCACTCATGCGAATTACCCGTTCCGTGGTGGTATAATGGTAGCATACCTAGCCGGCAACTGGGAGATTCGCATTCGAGTTCCGGTCGCGGCGGCTGTCAATTTTTCTGTGTTAATTTCAATATCTTTGTTTTCGGTGTTACAGGGGAACCATAACTTTTCGCAGTTTTTCCTTTTTTAGCGTGAGCATTCACAAGCAAGACGTTTCCTATGTTCTTGATTATAATGGAGTTTTAAATTGTACGGATAGTCATATACTAGTACAGGGTCAAACTAGTTACTTTCATTTTAGGTTATTTCAGATTTGTCCCGTATTTGTTGGCATTATCCCGTATTTTTTGCCAAGCGTCCCGTAATTTATTCATCAAAAAAAGGTGGCAACCTTACTGAAGACCTTCAGCAAAGTTTACAAGATTCGCAAGAACTACTTCATCAGTGTACGACTTCTCAGAAGGAACTATTTTGAAAGAGATAATTTTGCTTTTACATTAACGTTGTTACTAAATATTGCTGTAGAATCAGTCCTTTTATCTTATTACTTTCTAGATATACCTCGTATATAAGGAAGACTGTTGTACCTACCTGGAACCTGTACCTGGGAACAGTCTTATGTTTCTAACTCCTTATGCTATATAGCGGCTACTCTGTACAACAAGTTCTGTGCCAGGCTTTCCAGGTAGTAGTAGCATAGTAGATAGACTTATCACGCTTCCCCATTTCTGACTGCGCTAAAACTAATGGGTTTTTGTTCAGAGCACGTGATTTTGAACCCATCCGCTAGGTAGCTCTGCCATATACGTCATATTCTACTATGAGGTCTATGGTAGTAGTAGCTTCGTCGTTTTGTTGCATTCAGGTGGTTGTGTGTTGAGTTAATTGATAAAAGCATTGTCTGTAGTTAAAAGTAACTGTTTTCAGATTTAATTATTGTCTTTATATTGTACGTTACCGTACCTGTATTCTTTCATATGACATAGTAACCGTACACAAGATAATTAGATAAGTTTTTCTATGACACATATTTCCATTCTACATGTAATATTTTCAGTATGCCGTCATGTTGGTGATTTCGTACAGCCTCTTCTATACCATGAAACAGACACACATCTTGTACCTTGGAACATGTACCTTGAAGAATTGAAAAGAGATAAAGGGCACAGGTTGAACGAAGAAAACATAACCAGAACAAAAAAATAAAAAAAATAAACACACATCTAGGCGTTTATTAGACCTAGTGATGGTTCCTTGAGTGCTTGAAACCATTTTTTTTTTCATGTCTTTAGTTAGTTTGTAACTCCTTTCATAATGATACGAAAATAGTTCCTTCATTCAGTATCACACACTTTCGCACTTTACAAACAGAAAACTTAAATTAATAAACATAAGTCTTAAAATACTTATTTGTGAGTTATTTTTATTGATTTTTCCCTATTTTACGTTCTTGTTTCAAGGTGCAAGAGGCTGTGTACCAAGGTACACGAGCCTTTGTACCATAGAACAATTTGCTGTACAGTTTTAAGGAATAAAAGAAAACACCCTAAAAGAAGGAAAGCAGAAGCGAAATGCTGAGGCAGTTTAATTCAAAAACCTTCAAAGCTTAAGAGCACAGATATGGAATTGAAAAAAAAAAAAAAAATGTCCCTAAATCTATAATTTGGAAAACGTAAAATATATTTCATGGTACAATAGTTTTTCCTATATATACATTCATACTTACATACATACGTGCTGTGTGTGTACTTACATAAAGTTTACAGCTAGTTGCATTTCAATGTGTGAAAGAAGAGTGAAAAGCTTATTTTAATGCAATCTTTCGTATTGAGCTATAGAAAGCTGTTTTTTTTTTCGCCTCTCCCATACTCGTGTGATCAAAACTAGAAAAAAAAAAAGGTTGTTTGATATGTTGAAACATCACAAAATACGGAAAGAGAAACGCAAGGGATATGAATAAATGTAAGACGTTTCAGGTTCAGTTCATATATATATATCTCGTGAAGATTGTGTCTTGCTTTTGGCAATCAAACCACCGCATTCAAGTAACACACTTCAGTGAACAAATCTCAAAACTACGTTTGAAAAATTGTAAGATGAAAACTGCATCGTCCCTAATCGTCTGCTTTGCTGCATCTAAAATCTACAGGCGGTTGTTTTCCAAAACGGAAATCCCCTTTTCTCATCTTTCTCTGTATAAATCTTACCTCTTATGAGGGTGTGGAGTGTCATACTGAAAAAAAGAGCACTTTTTTTTTTACATCAGATGATCAGACATTAAACAACCCAACGTTTGATTAGTTTTGGGATTTTTACTTCCTTTCAACCACTTTCTGAACACTTTTTAAACGCAATTTTGTACACTTTTTCTACATAAACTTGTTTGATAGGCTAATAAATTAAGTTAGCCGGACATAACAAGGATATATATAAGTAATAATATCCGTCACTTCAATTGTAACACTCTCAGAATACAAAGAATTCAACTGTAACGCAACATAGTTCCGCACATGATGTAGAACAATCTAATAATTACTGTGGTTCATGCAATCCATGACGTCAGTAGCTTCTTTCAGGAAAAAAAAAGTAAAGGGCAACTTTGGGTGCAATGCATTGCGAAAAATGCAAAAGTTGGTTCCACGAGAACTGTATCAGAAATTTGTGTAACAAGTAATGGAGACCGTTTTTTTTTTGTTTGTTTTTTGTGGGTGTTGTGTTATTTGTCGTAGCATGGATAGTTCATTACGATATACGTAGACTTAAGTTACCGGTAGAAGAATAAAAGAAACGGTTATTGCGAGAGAGTGATTTTTTAAAACTAAAATATTAACCTATTTTAATACTATTTAAAAATACACTGGAACAGATATGTTATTCAGCTTATGCTGTAGTAAATATAACTAATTCTTTAGTGTGTAAACAATACTTTCTTGGTTATAATACTTACTTTCCAGTCATTGTTTCAATGTTATTTATTTTTGTATACCTAAACGCTGTTAATACTAATGAAAAATTACTCTTTAAATGCTGGTAGTCGAATAATCGATTTAAAACTTAGCTTTAATATTTCTCTGAGTTAAGTTATATTGGGGAGGTATATGAAATCCAGCCCAACATTATTAATGAACAAAAATGTGTCGACATTCAAATATTCCTGATAGAAAGCATAACATTCATAAACCAATATTGTGAAGATCTCATCAATTATACATTACATATCTCTGTAATATAATGTTTTCTTCTGATTAGCAAATATTGATGCATTTCAATCTGATATATTTTGAAATGTACAGTTACTATAGACTTCACAAATCAAGTTACACAAAATATATTTTATTTCATTTTTAACTCTTTTGGGACAAGAGCAAAGATATTATAAACAGATGTTCCATTCTCATGAAGAGAAGTGGAATAACAAATGGTTAATGAAGTAATCTTTGATTTCATTTCACTACAACCACCTTTTTTCTTTCTTTCTTTAAACAAAACTTATCTGAACCAAACCTACGATTAGGTTAATAAACTCAACCAAATCTATGGATGTATACAATGAGTAAATTATTATTTTTTAATTAACTAGCACTTCGGTTCAAGTACATTTAAAAATATACAACTTAATCACAATTAGTACTAATACACATAGTCAGAAAATTAATACGCACCAAATAAACACATTTCTTCTTTATGTGGTCTGCATTTCTCTCCAATTATACAATGATAATGTGACCTCTGTTTTGGTAACCTTTCTCCACAGCAATCTCCCAACCTTTCTCTACAGCCTTGCTTTCGGATTTCATTTCTTTATCACTGTTCACCTTATTTTCTCTTTCTTCATCCGAAACTTCAAAATAAATAAATAATAATAATAATTAAAAAAGCTTCTTCTTCTGGTACCACAGAGAACCAACCATACAGATAGGTAGCCTGCATTTATAAATAACTTCGCATTTCTTTGTCTTGGAGAAAGTTTCTTGTCTCACCGGTAGATGGCTCTGAATTCAGTAGCTTATTTTCTTACATATCCTGGTAAACTGGAATTCTGTGATTGGTTCAGCATTTAATGTTGGCTTAAATATAGCAATAGGAACCAATCATAAGCTTTAATTTATCAGGATGTTTTAGAAAATGAGTTGTTGAGGTCAGGGACATTAGCGGCGAGGTAAGAAACTTCTTCAAAACCATGCGTAGCAAGTTACGAATGCAGGCTAAATCTCTGTATAATTCTCTGTGCTGGTACTTCTTTTTCTTCTTCTCTATCTTCCTCCTTCTTATTGGTAACCCCAAAACTTTCACTTCCTGTGACTGATTACCTTTCCCACCTTGTCAATATTATACATTGACCAAACGCTTTGGGGGGAGGGGGGGGGGGCAATGAAGAAATAAAAAGAACTGCGACAGGGCAGCCAATGAGAGGGACAAATTTTGACGTAATTGGTTCTCTGGGTGGGGAAGCAACAGATGGAGTTGTCCGTGGAGCATTGTTGCCAAGTTTCACGCACATGCGCAACAAGCGGAATGCAGTTACAGTCGGTCACAGTAAGCTGAAACTGCCAAGCATAGATGTGGCAACGTTGTAGCGTTTATTTCACCTTCACAACGCACATAGATTCTGAGGAAGCAGAAGACAATTTCGTAAGAGGAAAAGACGAATAGAAACGAAGCTCTCCGATTGTGTCTGGATGTCGCTCGTACAAAGCTCACCCGCCATCCATAAGCCAGTGGACAAATTATAATTTGTATTAGCTTATGTTGAAGTTCTAATTTCTTTGGTTTGTTTCTTTTTGCCTTAATTTCGGTAGTCCGAATCGTTTCCTGTTGTATTGGTATCCATTGTTTAATCCATATCTGAGATATCTTTTATTTGTTGGACAATCTTCTGCTGAACTTCCAGCCGATCTTGGGACTCATTTATAGACACATTACTCACAAGTAACCTGATTTACTAATGAAGGTTCCTTCTGAAGCATGCTTGCCATCCATCCCGGAAACAGCTGATTGAACCCTGGACGTCCCAAAATAAGGTATTACAACGAATGTCTAATAACCATGAAAGGTATAAGATACATGGTCTTGATAAGTACATTGTATTTTATTTAGATAATTGCATGTATCTTGGGGCCAGATAAGTACATAAGAAGAAGTTGTTTCGTAATTCATAATATTAAATCTTTTTAATATCTAGTAGTCCAACAGGTTCTGACTAACCCCTGAATCTTTTAACGTATCCATGTTTGCAATTGAATTGAATTTTTAAGACCTTTAGTCAACTTCGACTCAGGTCGGATGGATGAAGATGAGATGAATTGGTAGAATGAAGAAAGTGGAAGGAAACGGTGACCAGAGCACCAGAGGTGAGCGCTCCACCAATTGGGCCACTAAGGGCCATACATATCCATATTTGGATTGTGCATCCTAAGTTGTATTAGAGGAGTTTATGATTGGCAAATATTATTGCAGGCAACAATGTGCGTCATACCGATTCCAACTTCTACATCTAAATAATCAAATATTTGATTTTTTGACCAAAAAATCATTACTTTCCTGCCAAAAAAAAGTTTCATTTTTTAAAATTTAACAGCCAAATAACTATTTATAATCTGTAAATGATTATGGTATGTCGTTCAAAAACCCAAAAACAATTGTTTATTGTCAAAAAGCCCAAATAATATATTTTTTTATCGCCCAAATATGTTTTAATGACTTCTCTAAAATTTTGAAACTTATGATGTTCAGGGGGGCCAAAATAAAAATAATCTTTGAAAGATCTAAAATATGAAACAACAACCAATTTTTTTCCCCTTACAAATTTGATCCTTTGTTATGATCTTCTGCATGCCTGACTTTGCACAGGTTTCTGAGCTATGGGCCACACAAAAGGAAAGGTCACCGTCTTGGATTTTTACCAGCAGAGTCACTTTCTCTTGTTTTAACATCAACAATCTAGTTTAGATAGTTAAAAAAATATTTAAATAAAGTTAGTTTGGTTTAGTCCTGGAGGTTATATTCCAGACTTTAATGTGCTTTGGCGAGCATTTATTTGGGTATAGGGGTAAGGAAGGTAGTGCGTCCAAGATTTTCTTCCAGGTGCCATCTCGGTATTAATCTAGTTGAGATCCGAAATACTGGACCACGGATTCTGAATGCCGGACAAAGTTACAGGGCGTTAAATATTTGTTGTGTTGGAGATATTTATTGAAGATATTGGGTCAATAGAGAAAAAGAGGCATAGTTCTTTCGGACTTTTCTTCTTATAGCCTTACTTTACCCTGGATAGACAATATACATTTGATTAATATACGAGGGTCGTTCCGAAAGTAATGCCTCCTATTTTTTTTCATGGTAACTAGTTGAGATACATAAATAACACCAACACAGTTAAACAGAGCAATATTTCAGCTACAGACTGTCATTTTCCCACATAGTTCCCACCATTCGTTATGCACTTTTACCAACAATTAAAAAGAACCAGCTGAGGCTAACCACTTTCTTACAGCTTTGAAAACAGCTTCCGAGTCTTGAAAATGTTCGCCACGTAGTCCATTTTTCAGAGGCCCAAAGAGATGGAAGTCTGAAGGCGCTAAATCCGGACTGTACGGGGGATGTGGTAAGACAGTCCAGTCAAATTCTGCAATGAGTTGCGTGGTCGTTAAACTGGTGTGGGGCCTGGCGTTATTATGTTGCAGGTAAAATTTGGTCTTCTTCTCTGACCTTACCCTTGAAATTGGGATTTCAGTTTAGTCAGTGTCGTCTTGTAGCGTGCTGAATTGACAGTTTCTCCAGGCTCCAGGACATCCAAAAGAATCACACCCTGGCTATCCCAGTAGATTGTGCACATCACTCTCCCTGCAGACGGCTGTGTCTTGAATTTCTTCTTTGAAGGAGAATTCGCACGTCGCCATTCCATGGACTGTCTTCTGGATTCCGGCTCGTAGTGATGACACCACGTCTCATCTCCGGTGACGATGCTATCCAGAAAATTGTCACGTTCAGCTTCGTATTGGTTCAGCAGGTCCCGACAAATTTCCATTCGCTGAGTTTTGTGATCTTCTGTAAGCATCCGCGGCACCTATCTCGCACAGACTTTGTGATAACCAAGATGTTCCAGTATGTTTTCCAAGGCATTACAGCCGACATTCAGCGTTGTACACAATTCTCTGGTCGTTATCCGGCGATCAGCACGGATGAGTTGATCAAGATTCTCTTCATTGCGAGGGATGACAGCTGTGCAGGGTCGACCGGGCCGTGGCTTGTCATGAACACCCTTTTCACCACCTTGAAAATGCCGTACCCATCGCCTCACATTGCTCACGTCTATTGTATCGTCTCCATAAACCTTTACCAATCGTCGATGAATTTCAATCGGCGCAATTCCTTCAGCAGTAAGGAATTCAATCACACATCGTTGTTTTATACGCACGTCCATATCAGACTCCATTTTGAAACACTCCTATGCTGGCGCCAACTACCGCAGAACAACGGGACCAGCTGCAAATAAAAGAGGAAGGTTCAAGCATTAGCACTACACCAACGACATCTGGCACGGACATACAAAGTCAACACAAAAAAATAGGAGGAATTAATTTCGGAACGACCCTCGTAATACCACGTATAAGAAGACACAGACAGTGAATGCGCAAACAACTCAAAGAATAAGAGTTACCCAAAGAGCAATGGAGAGATGCATTCCAGGAGTAAGTAGGAGGGACAGAAAGACAAATGAAGGGATTTGGGCATAAACAAAGGTCGAGGACTGCGAAGAAGATAAAGTAGAGATAGACTGGTCACGTAAATAGCTGAACAGGAGAAAGATGCACGAAACGTTCTACATTGGATTCCCAGAGAATAGAAATGATCGAGAAGACGTCCAAATACAAGATGAGCAGATGAAATCAAGCGCGTTTATCAGCAGCTATATGGCTGAGGCAATCAGGAGACTGAGATATGTTTAAAGGTCAGTGGGTAGAAAACGGCTGAATATGATAATGATTTGATTTTCGATGACATCATACACTCACTGACACAACTGCTTTTGGCTTAGGCCGTATGGATGATGATGGTAAAATTGGTGGAATGAAGAAAACTGGAGTAAACAGGACAACCCGAGAAAAACCACGCACACGGTGTTTGTTCACCCCAAAGCCCACATGGCGTGAGCTGGGATCGAACCGACGACCCAAAGCACCAGAGATGAGCGCTCTATTACTGAGCCACAGCGGCCCACCAGTTTTGCTTGATCGTTCTTAGTAGCCTTTGTGTTTCTTTAATTAAAATAGTTAGCAAGAATGGCAGGTACGGTTAAAGCCCGTACACAATTTTCAGCAATGATGCCCCTCGCGAGCACTTTCCCGTGGAAAAGAATGAGGAAAGTAAGTAACTTGAGCCTAGCTTAAAGTGCCACTTGCCTACTGTAATTTAGAAGAAATTTTAGAGAACCTCAGTCAGTATCGACACCAACAGGACTCGAACCCAATACGTTTTGTTCGTTCTTTTTCAAAAAAAAAAAAGATAAAGAAGAGCAAAACTTAATTACTGTCTAAAAAACTAATGATAGTAATAAAACTCATCAGTTAGCAACACTGCATGCGTATATCCATTTCTTGTAGCAGTAAAAAAGCCACGTCCTCCAGGACGACCTTGGTGCAATGGCTTACAGCTTCCTTGTTTTAATGACCGGTCGTAAGAGTTTCAGCTGATAAGAGAGAGAATAACTTTCTTTTTCTCTCTCTCTCTCCCTCCCTCCCTTGTGTTCTATTATAGTCGCTGGTACGTTCATAGTCACTAGAATTGGAAGGCGTCGTATTCCACGTCCAGAAATTACGATCTTCCACAAAAGCCAGGAGACAAGAAAACAAATGCAGGGATGCTAATCATAGGAATTGCTGCTTTCGCATTGAATGGGCCAATCTCCGCAAACTGCTGCTAGCTGTCTTTTGTTTTTGTCTTTCTTATGGGGTAGGGGGTGGGGTGGAGTGAAGGTGATTTGTCTAATATGAACATGTCCTTGGTTAACCCGGGATCATGTAACGTGATTGCTAAAAAAAATATAACGAGTTCAACAACTAGCTAAACCACATACGGTTCTCTTTGGTTTAAAAAAAAAATAAAAATAAAATAAAAGCCGTCGTAAACGTAAAGTAAGGGAAATCATTTTTTTTTTTTATAATAAAACGTTAAGATCTTTGCGAAATCGTAACAGTGAGTTTCCTGAAGGCCATGATTTTCAAATCAAGAGGGCTGTAGGACTGTAAAAATTTTGAATTTCAATACAGAACATTGATATCACCGACAAATCGAAAATTGAACGATATATCGAAAACTGAAATATCGAACAATTTCATATCCAAAAATTGTTTGTAATCGAATAGCGTTAATCTGGAAATATAATTGGAAATCTAATGTCGTTCCCACATAGCAAAATCAACTTGAATCTAGCTTGATTTAGCCTTGAAACGTCAAGCCAACGAGCTGAAAACAAGCTTGTCATGTCAAGAAAAAAAGGCTGAATCAAGCTTGAATCATGCTTGATTTTTTAAAAGGCACGAAGTTTGGGATAATCAAGCTTCAAATTGGGTTGTTAAGTTTAAGCATATTTTTTTTTTATCTACCAAAAGTCAAGGTTGTATCAAGCTTGAAATATACTTGTTGTATCACGTCAAGCCTAACAAGGCAAAACCAAGGGAATTTCAACTTTGAATCAAGATATCGAGATATCATCGGAAATAGAATATCGTTCATATCGAAAAATCGTAGGAAATCGAGTTTTGATATGTAGATTTCCGATTTATCTCAATATTGATATTTTGATTTTCCGAAATATTGATCGATATATCGAAAAATCGCAAAGCTCTAAGTGTAAGACTTAAAATAGAGAGATGTATCTACATCATTTGACTTTAGGTGTCGCTTGGAATGTGAGAATATTTTATAGTTAGGAGACGCATCAACCTTACACTGAGAGGTGTTGGAGTTGTGTGTATATATATAATAATATAAATCATAAATCACCGGCACTAAAAACTGAACTCTCCAGCCAAATGGACTAGCTAAGTCATGACGTCAGTTCTGTTGCGTTACTATGGTAACCGCACAGAATTTGTCCAAATGATTAAACTTTTAAATAACATATTATCGTTGAAAGATGCGGACATTCAACGGTATGAACGATTAAGCGTTTAAATAGCGTGTTATTGTTGAAAGAGGAGGCTAGCCAAAGATGGTATCAACGTTTTACTGTGCTTACCACTGGGGATGGGTGAGGACATTGGGTCACGTTTCCTCACTTCTTTAGCCCCCCTCCCAAATTGTAGTCCTCTTTTAATGTTGCTTTTTCCGTTTGTAACGCTTCAACCAAACCAGCTAGAAAGATGGTGATTATGAAAACTGATATTTTGTTAACCATTTGAAAATCTGAAGGTTGTTTCACTATATTCAAGATATGTCACTAATGTTTTCGTCCGGTTCTTCCTCTAGTTTATACCACAAACATATTCCTACTTGTTTCAGGTTTTACAGCAAATTGAGACAAGGTTCACTGTGATCTAGTAGCGAAAGTCTACGCATCAGCACCAACAAGGTGGAGCAGGTTCAAACTATACTATTGCCGTCAGCCATTCTGATTAAGGTTTTGTCGAATTTCTTTTTCAGTTATATGAGATGAATATTGGGTTGGTACACTGAATTAAGAGAAGGACCGAATGCATTATTCCAAGATATCATAGGTATTTCCACGAGATAATACTGAATGAATACCTATGAAAAAAAATCCATACCTACACATCACATAGCAGAGGTATATTCTCGAAATAATATTCCTTCTAGCATATTGGTGTATCCCTAGGACATCCTAACATTCTAGGAACATGTGCAAGATGGCTTATAATTTTGGAATATTGTAAGCATATTCAGCAAATTCCAAGAATACCTCATGAATTCTCAGTCAGAAATACAATAAAGAATCCGTTTTATTTCAAAATAATCTGGGACGTTCAACGCACATTGGGGATAAAAAAGAGATGGATATTTCTGGAATATTCTTTAAATTAAAAAAAAAACACACACACATTCTGTCAAGGGTTAATACGTTAAACTTTACTATATAAACAAACTAAGAATAACGTACCAGTTTTCATATTGTAACAATACCCTCATCAAACGAAATACAGCTCTCTTTGGGACATTTCGTTTGCTCTTTGAGACATTTTTTTAGAGCCTCGCTCTCGGAATTTTCAGGTAGGTCGCCATCTTGTATGTTACGTAACTTGTTTGTTTCGTAATACATGCTGTGTAAATAAAGCTTCCAAATCTGTTTGCAAGCTCCTACCGTAGTTCAGTGGATAGAGCGTCGATTTGTTGAGTAGAAAACACGGGTTGTAGACATCTCGGCGGGTGCAAGATTTATTTTCGTTTTTTAAAAATATATTTCTATATGCTCATATTTATTAATAATATATGTTTTCTTGGATTTTTTTCGTAGAATAGATTAGATTAGTAACTATGAGTTAGGTCAGGTCAATTCGGTTATGCCCCTTTACATATCCAGTTCATAAATTCCAATTGCGAGACGCTCGTCACTTTATTTCCATCTTATTTGTTGTGGATCTGTGCTGCCATCTTGTGAGTATCACAAAACTAAGTAAAAGGTTATATACAACACAGAAATTTAAAGTATAAAATAATCAACACAAATTAATTGATTGTAGCGTAACATTTTGTAGATTAGTTCTGCCATTCTTCTTCTATGATTTTAAAGCGATACTCATTACTAGAATGCTATATATTTCGAAAACGAAAGACATTAGTCTGCGAAGTGAGCCGCTTTTAAGCCTAACTTGCATTTTCATTACTAAAATGATACAGGTTAACGGTTACTGTGGCAAAATGATAGTAATACGAACAAGACATTAAGGGTACTCTTTATCTGTGTTATCAACATAAGGCGTCAATTTGTAATTATATTTTCAGCTTAACGTAAGATATAATTAATCTTTTGAGTGCATGAAAACTCTTTCAAACAAACTAAAATAATGTCAAATCAGAACAACAGAACAGTTGTCGGAAGAAGAAAAAAATGACAAAAAGAAAAATTCTCGTAAATTCTAAACAGGCGGCGACGAGGCAACGCCTCATAAATAGTCTTGTCAGTGAATGTGTGGAATTATTCATCTCTTTAGATTGTTTTTCAAGCAGTCCGTTTGACGTGGGAGTTCGGTACGCTTTCAAGTGCACACACCTGTGTAAATCACATGATCTTTAAAGTCGCTTCGTGCCGATAAGACAGGTTCCAGACACCAACTCTAGGTACATTAAAAAAAAGTACAAACAAATACCTCCACAAACACACACACACGTATACTTACATACTGTATATTGAATCATATGGTTTAACTTATTGAGTTTACGAAGAATGTTTGTTACACTATAATGTTCTTCTTCAATATTTCATTACAGCCAGGAAATCCGGCACGTGGCTTAAATTTTATTTGGTGGTGGTGGGGTCTGGGTGTATGTTAGTATGAATTATAGATAAGATATATTCATTTCGCCTAAAAATGTCTAATTTACATACAAATTTGCAGTTTGTGGGATTTGAACCACAAGGACTTCCCCTAAGTACATTCTGTCAGTTATAAAATCCATAGCGACTCATCCTGCTAACTGATATCAAATCAATGCTGAACAAGAGCTACAGGACGGCTGTATTTGGTAGGTCCTAGGTTTAATCCTAGCGGCAGACCATCCTGTCTGATGTTAGTTATGAGTTTTTCATTAGTCACCAATGCCAAATACCGGAATGGTACCTTCAAAACTAGGCCCTGGGCGACTCCTTTCCGCATCCTTTCCCCTACCCTATCCCGGCCTCAGCCTTAGATGCCTAAATGTCATAAAATACAATTCATAAAACAAGAGCACGCTTTGCTAGATTTGAATTTCTTTTCACAGAAACAAAGAACTTGTTTTTGAATTTTATTTATGGCCATTAGGCATCTGAGGCTCAGGCCGGGATATGGGAGGGGAAAGGATTCGGAAAAGTGTCGGCCAGGTCCTATGTTGAAGGTGTCATCCCAGCATTTGCCTGGTGTCACTGAGGAAAAACCCTGGAAAAACTTCAGTCAGCATTGTCGGTCGCTGGGATCGAACCCAGGACCCTCCCGAATGCTACGCCAACGCTCTACCACTGAACTACGGCGGCTCGGTACAAAGAACTTGTATTTACTGGGTTGGGTTGTCAATGGGATAGCGGAAAAATGGACTACACTGGCTGAAAAAAAAATCACTGGACTGACTGGATGCACTGGGCTGGCTGAAAATTGCACTGGGCACTTCATCAGTCTTCTTCTGTGTTAGAAAACTGCGTTGTTACCCAATGTTGCATTTACCTTTATCACTTGCCTTTTGTTACCGGTACTTAGAAGATGTATGAAATCTTCCAGTTGGCAATGGTTTTGATTCTCTACCTCCTGCAACGCACACACTCCAACCTGAAAGTAAAAAGAAAACATTGGTAAGAGACAATTTTGTTTCAAAGCAATAATAGCATCCGAGTTATTAAAAAACGTTTTAAATCTGCGACGTCATATTTATTCGAAAACAAAGACTATGCAAGATAAACGCCATTAAATCTAAGCAAAAGTGAAGACTTGCAGATATCACATGCAGTGGAAATAGTAGAAGATATAAGGTAGGCCGGATCTGTTTCCATCAAGGATCTACAGATGCTTATCAGAATAATGGAAACACCTGAACGAAAGTGCAACTTACCAGATTAATATGGTGTCGGGCCACCTTTCGCCTTCAGAACAGCCTTGATGCGACGTGGGATGGAGGCATAGAGGTCGTGAATGGTAGCAAGTGGAATATTACACCATTCCTCGTGCAGGGCATCGGCCAGTTCTGTGAGAGAGGATGGAGGTGGAAATCGTCGCCGGAGTCGTGTTTCCAAGATGGACCACAGATGTTCAATTATGTTGAGATCTGGGGATTGGGCGGGCCAGGGGAGGTGTTGAACTTCATCCCGATGTTCCTCAAACCACGCTGCAACAACTCCAGCTGTGTGAATGGGTGCATTATCATCCTGGAATATGGCGTCATTGTCCGGGAACAACATCCGGACCATAGGATGCAAGTGGTCTCCTAAAATTGCGACATAATCGTTGGCAGTGATGCGTCCGCGAAGTGTGACCACAGGACCCAATGAAAACCATGATATTGCGGCCCACAGCATCACCGTGCCGCCGCCATGTTTCACAGTTGGGCGGAGACACTGCAGATCATACGCTTCTTTGGGCGTTCTCCACACATAAACACGGCCCGTGGTTTGGAATAGGGTGAATGGTGACTCATCCGACCATACCACACGTTTCCAGTCGTCAACGGTCCAAGTTGCATGGTCGCGGCACCATTTGCGGCGTGCTAAAGCGTTCTGGTCCCTGATGAGAGGTTTGGAACGTGCAACACGACCCCATAAGTTCATGTCATGTAATTCGCGGCGGACTGTGATTGTCGAAACAGGTTGGGGGAGGTGCTGATTGAGTTCCTCCGTCACTTGCGCCGCAGTGGTACGACGGTTCCGCGTGACAATGCGCTTTAATACCCGGCGTGCCCTGTCACTGATGCTTTTCTTCCGCCCACTGTTCCGCTTCCCCGATTTGGTTTTCCCATGTGTTGTGTAGGCCGTCATCACCTTCGACACTGTCCCTGGCGACACACCTAACATACTAGCCACTGCCGTCACACTCACTCCACATAACCGCGCACCAACAATTTGCTCTCTTTGAAACTGTGAGAGGTCTCCCATTTTACACTACCTCCGTCTGCTGCAGCCACTGCACACTCCTGTTCCACGACGCCTGACGTAGTATGGAGACCGACCTAACACACCACCACCAGCAGTCCGGCGCTGCGGTGACCACGACACCACTGCCAACCCATACATCTGAGTGTTGCCAACTACAGGTGTTTCCATTATTCTGATAAGCATCTGTATATCGATCAGGAGGGCAAAGAAAGAACAATACGATTAGGATTTTCGATTTTTTTCAGAATTACCATTAAAGGAAGAAAATATCGCAACTCACTATGATTTTGACCTATTATTTGACCTAATCCCATCTGAACGAAATATCTCCGGGCTACTCTAAGAAGCACAAATAAATTTGTAGTACAAACTTAGGGGTCGAACAGATGATGACAACGAACAGAAGGGCAGATGTTACACAAATACGGCGAAAGAAGGTTTTAATGTCAATTTTCACATTGGTATCTAAAGTGAAGGTAATGAAAATAGTGAAAATTTGTTAAAAGGTGGCCAATTTCACAGAAGTACATATAATACAATAATACCTCGCGGAAGTCTATATCCTCACTAGATAGCAAAGAGCCGCTTGAATGAAGATCGTTGAATTCGAATCTGAAGTCAGTTTCTCTTTACGTTTTCGTTGTAGGTCTAACGTGCATTTAGACCCTGAGTGCATGTAGTGCAAAAGTACTATAAAGAAATTTGTAGTTTCACTAGATTGATAGCATGTCTAAATGGAGGCTACTCAACTCAAATCTGAAGTAAGTTTATATCTATCTTATGGTGTTATGCCGCTTGGGTGTCACACAGATGGTTTAAAAATACCACAAAGATTGCACAACAGACGGATGACCAAACGAATAAAAACACTCTGTTACAACACTGGGTAGAAAAATCCATACATGGGAAATGGGCACTAGAAATCAACCAGGTACACATAGATGTGAGTGGTTAAGACTAGCAAAATGACTGACTCAAAAGAAGACTTCGTACAGGCCACACAAGACAAGACTTGAGGAACAATGTACTACACAAAATATATAGTGATAAATAACACGAGTAAGAAGAACAGATACATATGCTTATATTCACACAAAAACAATTCGGCATATCAGAAGTAAATGACTACTCATGTCTCACATAGAATATGAGGAAAGAAACGGCGAAATGACAGGGATAATTCAAGAACTAGCTAGAAAACATAGATTAAGAACAGAAGAAAAAAACATACAACAATCATAAATTAGAAGGAAGAGTAGAAAGTAGAATATCCACACGAAACTGGAATAGAACCATATTAAGACACTAGACCTAAGAAGAATTGACCAAGAAAAGAAACAAGTTATCCAGGATTCCAAAAATATACAAAAGACATAGCTGTAAACAAGAACAATACTAATAAAACAAGATAATCACAAAACAAGATAAATACAAAACAAGATATATAATATAAAACAAGATAAATACAAAACAAGATAAGCATGAGAAAGATAAATACAAAATAAGATAAATATAAAACAAGATAAATACAAAACAAGATAAACATAAAAAGATAAATACAAAACAAGATAAACATAAAAGAAGATAAATACAAAACAAGATAAACATAAAAAAGATAAATACAAAACAAGATATATAATATAAAACAAGATAAATACAAAACAAGATATATAATATAAAACAAGATAAATACAAAACAAGATAAATATAAAACAAGAGAAACACACTTCAGAATGCCAGTAAACGGTTGGAAATGAAACAAGTGGCAATCCAAAGTAACTCGACCACAGAGCAGGACCTATATAGAAAGTGATGAAGGAGGAACTACGAACACTGAAGTCAGAAACAAGACTTAAATAAACAGTTTCAGAAAAATGATATTCTTGGAACATTCAGAATTGTAAAAAAAAAAAAAACTTGTTCAGAACAAAAATAATAAAAAAAAATAGACTCATCCAGGAGCTCCATGGAACAAACAGAAAATAATTCCTAGAAACTAAACAATAATAATAATAATAATAATTCAAGGAAACATCGGTAGGATACGTTCGATGAAACATACAAAAGATGCGTGAAGAAGAAACGATCTAGTATCACTGAGAATAGTGTTTGTGTTAAAGAACTTTTCTGGACCAAAAAAAAAAGTTTTCTTTTTTTTAAAGAAAAGAAGAAGCAAGATTCCCTGGGTTGCTCCCGAGGGAGCTATGAAT
>JAGDQP010002473.1:49689-104378 GCA_022664845.1 Lepisma saccharinum
ATATAAGGAAACATAAAAAAATGTTGTTCATTCCAAAAGGCATTCTAAGCATTATCATACTTTGTATTAACTGTTGAAAGCATAGCAAAAGTTGATATGTCCATTTTTTTGAGTTGTTGAGTTTCATAGCGTAAGACATTGCTATTCTGCATATCTATGATATAGCAAAAGTTTATGCAAATATTCTCAACGACTATGCACTAAATCGCATTTGCCATAAGTTGATTAAGTCAAAATGTGTGTATCATTTATTGGGAAGAACCTGATATGTTCCAAATATAATGTTTTTTTCCGCCTCGAAAAGTTAGTTTCTATTGGACTTGTCAGCTTTTCCTACCGGAACATACAGTAAAAATATACTGATAAAATGCTTGTAAGACGTATTTTAAAATAGACCATGCCTATTACGCTTCACGTTATGAAAATATTACCAATGCACGACAGCAGTGCATATACCGTTAATATAATACTATGTGTAGTTGGAACAAATTTGAGTCTCTTGCAGCCTTGAGTATAAGAAAGACACACGAAATAATAATCGGTCTGAACCATAGTTGACTAAAGGCCATACATAAAAAATTCAAAATTCAAATACACGAAATAATTTTGGCTCACATTTCTTGTTACCGTTTACATATTGCATTTTTGTTGTGATACAGAAAAAAAAATAGTATCTATTTTCAAAGGTAGTTTTTACCTCAGTGAGATATTCATAAAAGTACGTTATATAGTACCTGTGTACATGCTTGTAGCGAAAGAAAAATAGCAATGTAAATGGTGTTTGGTTCTTTGAGTCGTCTGGTGTTAGTGAATAATTTCGATGAATTTTGAATTGAATTATTTTGTGTGTTTTAAGCATCTTAGGCTTAGGCCAGGTTAGAGTAGGAGAGAAGAAGTTGGAAGATAGTAAACCAGCGCCTAGTTAGAAGGTACCATCACAGTATTTGTCTGGTGATACTGAGGAAAACTCCTGGGAAACCTTTGTCAGGATGGAATAATAGGGATGAGTTTAGTTAGTGTGCTTAGGAAAAGCTTTTGAAATGTGTTTTTACGACATAGATGATCCTGATTATATCCCGGAAAGTGACGAATAATCTTCAGATAGTGTTTTGTATTAAAATAATACCCAATAAAATACTGTGAGAGATTTGCACAAAAACTTGTTACGCTTGGGTTTACAGTTTAATTATTTTTTAATGTAATTATACAGTTTTTTAGTGTTTCGACCAAATATACCACATTATTTGCTCTCAAAACTTACGTTTGCTATACAGAAAAAATATTTGACAGTAATCTTCGGTGTCTTACTCATAATTTCAATAAGTATTCATCACGTTAAAAATAGTGAATTTTTCTATTACTCATTACCTGAGTAACTATCATTGTTCTTATTATTATGAAAGCATAAATGGCGTCGTTTCAAACAAACTCTTAAGATATACTATTAGAGAATTAAATCTGGTCTATAGTTCTACAAAATATGCTAGATAAATATGATTTACTATGTGAATAATCACAATTTGGCAGAACCTGATATGTCCTTCAACCGCCATTTTGAAACTATTCTTGCACCATAAGAGTCAAATCAAAACTTGTAGTCACAGACAATACTGAACTGAACAAACTGGCAGACTTTTATGCACATGTTGCAAAAGCTCGATTTTTTCAGCGGACAACAAAACTTTCAAACTCTTATTCTGAAAAGGTAGGAAAATGGACATATCAACTTCTGCCATATTACCCTTATCTGAGGGTTTTCATACCCAATGAATTGATACAAAGCATTAGAATAAAATATTATGCTATCCAATAACATACAACGAGTGAAGAACAACTGTAGTTAAAACTAAATATCAAATTATTTTAATATACGCGTGTAGTACAAATTTTTGTACAAAAAATTAATGTTATGAACTCAGTGCCATCTCTTGGCATTTTTTTTTTAAATTTCTGTTTCCTGAAAGATAATCATATCTCAATCTACTAAAATTCAAAGACACTACGAATGTAATAAATATATTAGTTTAATTAGAAACAGCCTAATGAATTACTGATAAATTTTTTTAACGCCACCCATCCCACAGAAGTAAGTTTCAGTAGCATGTATTTATTGTACCTATACATACAAGGGCTAGGAAGAACGCCTAGGTTTAGGTATATTTCATTAACATAACGGTATGACTTACAGTTAGTTGAATAACATAATGGTATGATTTTCTCTTTCACCAGTATAATAGTATGTCATAATGGTATGAACTTTCTAAACCTTGAAGATACCAGACATGTAAGAAAAATTAAATAAATTGACAGAAACTAATTCCAAATTTAGGGAAAGTTTCAAGAAAAAAAATATCTATATTTATTTATTATCATTCTCACCAAGAAAATTCCCACTGTCCATACCTGTATGAACAAAGGCTTATAGTCAATTATTTGGCAATTGTTTTACTTTTAATAGTCCTTCTCTAACTGAACATTAAGAATATAAAACATGTTTACACAAAACGAGCAAAATAACCCGCCCGTTGGTGCGGGGTGAATATAATATGTTAGCAACAGTCATTGGGCCATTCAACAATACTCGCTTCCACGTGGCGGGCTGCATCCTTAACTTGGTAAATTTTCGGGGATTGCGCCCCCTTCTACTATATTTATTTCTACTAGGGTAGAGCGGGGCTATTTGAGTCAAGGGGCTATTTGGGTCAAACTTAAGAAAAAATGCCACTGCGCATTTAATATGCGCACCAATACGCTGAACCTGCCTTCCGTTGTGAGTTCGTTGGCAAAGGGAAGGGTGTGTATGTGGTTGATTTGCTGCTTTCTTATCAGTTGCTGTGAATTTGCGACTATTCTGAGCAAGGTGAGTTGCAATACTTCATATTTTGCTCTGATATAAAATAGTGGCTGTATGATATAAGGTGCTGAACCTGTGTAAATGCATATATTATTACCGTACGCGCAAAACAGAACCACCGGCTTATCATGTTTCCTTATCAGATAGTGGTTACGTCAATGAAGAGTTGAGGGGAAATGTTTATTAATGTGTTTTTCACAAATGTATATAGGAAAGGGTATAATTTAAGAATATACATGAACGCTAAGGTGATTAATGCATACAATGTTTATACAGCGAAAGACCCAAATAGCCCCCTGAGCAACCCAAATAGCCCCGTGATCATTACTAGTCTCGAATTCTGCCATTTTTATTTTTAATTCGTTTTCAGAATTTCCATGACTTAACATGTTCTTTATTCTTTAATATGTTGTACTATAATAATGTACATAGATTATAACATAATTATTTCAACTCTAAAGTACGTCGGGTTTTGGAAATTTTGACTTTTCTCTTACTATACTCAAATAGCCCCGGTCTACCCTATAAGATAATACTTTACATTTCTTTGCATTGACTGGAAGTTGACTGATAGAGCACCATTTAACAATGTTATCTAAACTATGCTGTAGTTTTATGGCATCTTCATTAGAATCAATTTTGGCAAATATTTTGAAATCATCCGCAAACAACATTTTTTCATTATCTGATATGAATTCCGGGAGGTCATTAATAAACAAGAGAAATAACAATGGTCCAAGATTCGAGCCTTGGGGGACTCCTGACAGAGCTGTATATTCATTAGATTTGTATTCTCTAAGTAGAACAGCTTAATGATATAAATGCTTAATGATTTAAGATGTATACCAAGCTTGTCTAATACACTATCACTTTGTTATTTGATGATTTCAACGGGTATTCTTCAGAACTTCATCCAAAACTTCTGTCAGTCGATGTCCACTGGGTTTATTTTCTAGTGCTGTTTTGCCAGAATGAAATTTTATGTATCATCATTGCATGGTATTAGCACAGTCTGTCCTTTAGATATATAGCGAGGTTGTGACGTTGCACAGGTGAGATCGGTGGACCAATGCTTTTGGCCAGGAGGGTGTATTCAAACGGACACTTGAACTAGGCCTACATCAAACCAATAAATTAGTTTTTCTTATGAAGGTCCATCGTCAACCAGATTGTGTGTTAGTATGCTTGAAAGTGGCCTATGGGAAAATAACACTTGAAAAGTCTCCTTGTATTTTTTTTTCCAAGTTTCAACGGGTATATCCGGATCCCGGTAACAATCAGCTATGACCAGTGCACTTATTTCCTCCAACTGACACTACCTTTCTTCATCGATTCTACGTGAGTGGAACAATGTAGTGCTTAAGAGCTACGTCATTTCCAGTCTGTTGCCATGCTTACCAGCCTGTGCTCTCTGCCCAAACAACCGGTGAAGTCATATGTTTATACCAAATTAAAAATAAAGGTTTATAAGAGTAAATAAAATTAATATTTGATAGAACTCATCGTTTGTCAGTACTATTTCTATATGGATTATCAGTACTAAATTGATATTTCTATGGATTATCAGTATTAAACATGATATTTCTATGAATTATAAGTACTAAACGTAATATTCCTATGGATTATCAGTATTCAACATAATATTCCTATGGATTATCAGTATTCAACATAATATTCCTATGGATTATCAGTGCTGCTAAACGTGATATTTCTATGGATTAACAGTACTAGAGTCCTATGGATGCCATATTCTGTTCAAAGTTACTCTGGAACGGTACCGGTAAGGATAGCAAGTTTGAGTTCCGATGCTGAAGTATTTCAGCGCATTTATCAGTTTCACCATTTGTATGTCGGGATGGAATCTAAACTAAGGCCCTATTCGCTACCTTTTCCCTTATCCGGGAAGAGTGCTCGCCGGGAAAGTCATCCCTCAGAGATTTGATGAACTTTGACCCACATCTACTTGTCTAGTCCTCCGAAAATATATTGTTTTTTTATTTTTGTTTTTCGAATTCCTTCCTATTTCTGGAACTTGGATCTCTTTCTATACACTTAAAATATTACATGCATTTTTAGTATGAAGGGGATTCAATATGTTCTTTTCTACTTCCACTATTCTCTTTGTTCATTCAGAATTCTTCCACTGGGTTCTTCTTCTTCCTTGGTTTCTCTGTTGTTTTTTTTGTTCGTTCTCTACGTCTGATCTTCTTCTTCCTCGTTTCTTTGCTTCTACTTCTTCTGTGCGCTGTTTCGCTTGCTTGCAGAGTAACCTTTTGCAAAATTGATGCATGTATATGAGAGGGTTTGTGTATGTTTTTTGTGTACGTAAGTTTTCTTCGTTAATTCTAAGTGAAGACTCCCCTTTGCGCCGTTTTTAAGCGACTGAATTGAGGGTTGCACACGGAGTGGAGGAGTTTCCTGGAAAGCAAACAACATATTCTCTCGACTTACAGAGACTCTATTATTGCTACGTTGCGCCGAGCCGCTATTAGAAGTGTGGATTCAGTATGCTTGTTCAATGTCTTGTAAATTGTATATGCTTTCTCGCCTCCTTCCTTTGTGTGAACTAACCTTCTTCCCCCTTTGCAGAATATTAACTCCATGTGGATCGACACGGACCGAGGAAATCAGTTATTAAAAAATACACACACACACAAAGTTTACTACAGTTTGCTAATTCCATGTGTTGTATGCACATACAAAAGATTCTTGAATAAGAAATGAGAATTATAATTTATATCATAGCGTAAACAAAATTATATTATCACAGCTTGAAAATCACTGGAAAATGTTATTCTTTGGTTGTAATTTGATAATTTTGTTGTCTAATAATTTCGTATGAGCTTCAAAAAATATCTCTATGAGTGCTTTGAAAGTTATTCAGGTCTAGGATATGCCTAATTTCAAGATATTATTCCGGCATAAATCTGGGCTAACAGAAATAGAACCTTGCCAAAACCTTAGTCATAGTATTTGCTGTTGTGTTTGAACCGAGGACATTCTGAATAAGGAGTCGTCGTTCTGCCAACTGAGCTACAGTTGCTCGTTAAAGTAATCGGAAATGTAAGATTGTGTATTATTGGAAAGGTGGTCCATTTGGGCTTTTGAGAAATGAGGAGGGGGCGCTCGCTGGTCATTGATGGCAAAAAGAATCCCCTAGTGCGCTGAAGAGACATAACAATCAAACTCGCCACACAATCCGTCTGTTCCAGGTTTTTTAAAATTCTTTGAAGATAAAATTTTACGATTGTTTCCAGGTAGTAAAAAAAATATAGATGACTTCATTGCCTCAAACCAGCTTAGTGCTTTAAAATTTTCTATACACCCATTCTTCCTCAATGAAGAAAGTATCATAAAATTAATTTTATATTCAAACTTTATGCATCAAACACACGTGGTTCATTTGCCTTACCATTTAAACGTAGTTCAAATGTAATGGTAGTTGTAAACATTCACATATGAGAACAACCAATCAGGATTGTAGAAAGCTAAAAATAATGTCAGTTGATACTACCTAGTAAGTAATTTTGAATAGCACGTAGAAAATATAATAAATTGAAATTCTATCTACAGTAAGTGGTGAGGACCAGCGTTATGCTCTCGAATTAATGAGTCTTATACTTTAAATTAGGGGCTCCACAGTCTAGTGGTTAAAGCGTTGGACTCATGTCCGCGTGGTTCCGGGCTCAATTCTCGGCTGGAGTTCCACTTCTCGGCATCCACCCAGTGTCGAGAGGCAAATTGGGGAGTCACGTGAATAAAGACGTGACGGCCACACTCGGTCTGGTAAGCCCCTGATACACCTGTTGGGTGGTTAGGTACGCGCAGTGCTGACCACACAGCCGTCACTCAGGTTTACATAGTTCAACCAAACACGGACAGATGGCATTGTGGCAGGCTCTGGGCCTATCGGCCTGTTACGTCAGTGTTTTTTTTATACTTTAAACTGGCAAAATTCATACCCAGAGATTATATTGCAACCTTTTTCGCAATAATTGGCAACTTTTTATAGTTTGTGTTGTTCTTAATTTGTGTGAGTGCCAACTAATTTTTACCTTATTTGTGATTTGTTCTTTTTTAAAAAAATTATGTCATTACAGTTATAACACATGTAATAACATAGAGCGTTGCCATAGCATTCGAGAGGGCGTGGGTTCGATCCCAGCGGCCGACCATCGTAACTGAGGTTTTTCCAGGGGTTTCCTCAGTCACACCAGGAAAATGCCGGAATGGCATCTTCAACGTAGCCCATGGCCGACATCTTTCCGAATTATTTCCCCTCCCCTATCCCGACCTGAGCTTCAGATCCCTAAAGGCCATAAATAAAATTCAAAATTCTAACGTAATAACGCATCCACTCAAGGTTCTGATTTGAAATGATTTAAATTTTTTTTAAAAAATGTACAAAATCATTTGTTTTTTATTTCTTTACTATATTCGATAAGATAAAGGTGTTTTTTATAAGATGTGATAAGATACAAATGTTTTTCTTTCATTATAGTACTAAAAACGTGCAGCACAAAGTTATTTGTGATGACTTAAGACATGGTGATCAATGTCTAAATTTGTCTTGAAACGCACATACACCGTGTAAATGATAGTTCAATATAAGATCCAAGCATGAGAATATAATGTCCATTGTGATACTATACTTTTAAACTTGAAGGTCTGGGTCATTCACTTGCATTTTCAGTGATCAAGGTGCAACGTACAACAAATCCCTTTTCTTCTCTGCTGATATGAGCATAATAATACTGTATTTCCTTTCCAGCTATAACTCACACTACCCGTTCCAAGACCTCGGAAAGAAATGCACTTGAAAGGATCATTTGTAATTAATGTTTCTTTGTAATGAAACACGTCAG
The DNA here is from genome assembly GCA_022664845.1 of Lepisma saccharinum. Taxonomy (NCBI): domain Eukaryota; kingdom Metazoa; phylum Arthropoda; class Insecta; order Zygentoma; family Lepismatidae; genus Lepisma; species Lepisma saccharinum. Next base: position 57,409 of record JAGDQP010002473.1, read on the forward strand.
GGTTACCTTTTTTGTATTGAAACCATTTAACACCATGCTATTTGAACTGCTCTCCATCTTCATTTCTGTTTCTAAGCACCAATGGCCGTTTAAAGAGGTCAGGAAAGTCAAAACACTTTTTCCTGCGTTAAGTTCATAGATCTTGTGCTGGTTTCTTCTTGCAGCGTGATGAACCAGCTAAATCCAATCACGTGTTCGCTCTATTACAGCCCCATACTTTTCTTTATTCTTGTGTAGAAAGGTCTGATACGCTAGTTCGAGGTCAGGTGGCACGCAGTGCTGACCACTGTAGGAACCTCTTTTCTATAATTATATTAATTATATATTAGCTACTTTTGTAATTGCTTCTTTTAATAGAAATATAAGTCTCAATTCTGATCAAGTGCCACTGTATGCAATTACTGTTTCAATTACGCAACGAACATTGATTCATACCCTTTTAACAACCTAACGGATTTTTCAAAAACGATGGTGCCACAATGAATACTCACTATACGCCTCGGATTTAGCACCCATAAAATACTTCAATAAACTAATTTAATTCCAGATCCGTACGGCAAGTTACTGAGTTTTTAAATGCATGTTCCACCTTCGAAAAATATAATATCTAATATGCAGGAAGTAGACTCTGTGAATCATAAAGGAAAACTTTGATCATTTTAACACAAAACTCACGTATCCATTGATAATAATAATAATAATAATAATATATTTATTTTGTATAATATCTTTGAATACATTCGACGTCAACGTAGGCTGATAGTGGATCTTTACCATTCAGGGATCTTTACAGACTTATGGTTATTCATATTCATATCAGGTTCGCTTCGCACCCGGTTAACTTTAACAAAGATCATTCATAAGCTAAGCCTATAACTCAAGCAAGGATCACAGGAGCGTCCTATTTGCAGTAATGAACAGACTCCAACCAACAGTAAACGTAAAATAACCTATCCACATCCCTTCCAGACCGACGCGACGTCTCGGAAGTGCAGTGGTTCAAGGTATTTGACGTTTAATCTAATGTGTCTAACTAGGACTAACTAGGTTGCCACAAGTTCCCATCCTTACTTTATGAAATTCAAAGCAAACAAATTTTAAGTCGAAATCTTTCACATTGTGCCAAAACCGTCGCAACATAGTCGGCTATCAATGTTACGGATTTCCACTTAAAGACTTATGGCAGACCACTGCAATAATAATCATTCAAAATTAATCGAAGTCCGTAGAAAGTTTTCTCAAACTTACAAGTCTCACGCAGCAAATTATTAAAGTTAAAACTGAATCTGAAAATTACAAGTTCCAATGAACATAAAAAACGCAGGAAAAATTCAAAGATAAATTCGTTTCTCAAGACTTAGAAATAATGACTAGTAGCATCCCAGCAGCATTCTCCCCCCATCTGAATAAGTCGATGAATATATTAGAAATGCCATCTTGAGCTGAAAATCCACAGGGTTTATATACCTCCGGTCACTAAACTAAAGACCCTTGGTGGTAAATATCCACTACTACACATTCTGCTTCCTCTCCCCAGCCAGGCCGTGTCTTCTCTTATTCTGCAAAGCACAAGAAGAAGAAAAACACAAGGAGACAAGGAAATAGCATCTTTACCTCCCGCCGCGCTTGGCCGACTCTCCTACACTGTCTATTGTCTAGGCAGCTTTCTTCGTGTGTGCCTGACCTGAATTTAGCTCAACTCTTCCTGATTGAGAGCTCTCCTAGTGTCCTTTACAAATTAACATCGGAAAATCTCTGAAATGCAGCCAAGCTGTTTATCGAATATTCAAGAATTAAAAACATATTTCATTATACATAGTAAAGTTGTTCACACCAAATAAATATATAAGATTAATACGGATTAAATTTATAACTACCTCTATTTTTATATATCTGGGCCCAGAATAACTAACCTAATATTATACCAAAAAAATGGTACACTCAAAATACAATTCAATTATGCACACTACGGCTAAAAAAATCATTGCATACTACGATAATAAAAACTGTCTGACTTGTTTCGGATAAAGTTCATGTCTTCTTCGATTGTCCTAAACCGTAATTTTGGGGCACTACACAACAAAGCCGTCACTCAGGTAGACGCAGTTCTACCAACCGCGGACAGATGGCGTTGGATTTCGGTCTGTGACGTCAGTGGTTTTTATTATTATTATTATTACTTTTCTTTATTCTTCTCAATCAAGGAATGATCTATGTCTCATTCCATGTGAGTGTGTCCTGCTATGAGGACCACGTGATTTGTGATTTTAACCATTAATTCCGCTTTTGTATTAACCAACATCACTGTTACAATGCAAGTTTTATTTAGTCCTGCGCAAATATTTGAGTAATATTTTACTTCTGAAATTTTTCTTCGTATGTTCTGTAAATAATTATACAAACACAAAGGTTTGTAATTTCCTCCTCGTTTACCCAGAGCTTCATACGTCACGTAACTATGTGATTCTCCAAATTCTGTGACGTGTATGGTGAAATTAAATGCCTACAATTGACACTAACAGAATGCAACTAAAGACACGAGACATAGAGGGGGAAGGCACTGTAGATAGAAACAAATATGTTCTTTATTTTGTCCAACTTTGCAACTTTTTTTTATCTTCTTTCGAAGTCGAAGCAGTATGGTGTAAATTCAGTTCTTTTTTGATTACACACTTCCCTTTATCATTCTTGGTATTTTCAGCAACTTTTATTTATATGTGTGGTGTATCGCAAGTATAGCACGTATTCGGCTGTGTCTTCTTGAAACGCAAGCCATTTTATGAAATTCCATTTTGTATACTTTTCTAGATACCAACAAGGAAACTGTCTCCGGTGGAACACGAAAATCAGCATGAAACTTCCACAGTGTATTGACGATGTGTTCAAATGAACACTCCTGTAGTTTGTACTATGTTTCGGAGTTTCGCGGAACACGACTTACAGGACTTCAAAGTTTTCGAAATTTTGATCTGAACGCCTGAAAGGTTGGTAACACTTCATACATATGTGTTGAAGTTATGCATTTCCCGTTCACTTTTATATAAAAAATTTCCCTGAAGATAATTTAAATGTTAGATCAAAGTTATTGATGAAGTTGGCGTGTTAATTAATTGCTCTCATCCATGCTAAATGCGAATTTAATACGTATAAATACAGGGTGTCCCAAAGGAAACTTCCCATCCCGTTAATTTCGTTACCAATTGATTTCCAGGAGGAATTCCCACGCCCCTTTTAGTTTAAGGGAAAACGTGCCATCGTGGTCAAGCACTGTCCCATTTTATTGTGGTCTAGTGGTAAAAAGTTTAATTTTCTTAAATGAAGTGTTTCTCAGTTCTAATCATTCAAATATCGCTAGTAAACACTTGCGGGGGGTTAAAGAGCAATCATCTTCACGGATGGTCGAGGAAATAGAACTCCGTATTTTCAAACTCATTTTTACTCGGTTGTGGCTGTTCGAGCTGGGGTACTTCCCTTGAAAGTTACTTCCAAAATGTGTTGAATAACTAACACATACAATGTTTGAATTGTAAATCAGCGTTGTATCATACGCTACAGAATGCAAGTACTGAATGTATTGCAAGGAAATAATGAATTACAGAAAATACTTAGGAAGAATAAAAGGCAACAGTTATCAAATATCACTGTACAGAACCATGAGGAAACAATGACCATATTGTAACATTTCGTTTATTAGAACACGCACCTAGCTACCAATATAAATAAAATATCTACTTGTCAAACTATTCAACATTTTACAATTTTACTATCATGGTTACAAAAGGAGCTTTATCATCCTGATTGTTATGCAACCCTCAGAACACCAAGATACAAGCTAACTAACTAACTCTATGACTTATGGAACTCGCAAGTTTATCGCCGCAGTAACAAACTTTCGCCATTGGATTCTATCCTGGGCAACATCAAGCCAGTTTTCATCACGAACGCCTACTTCTCGAAGATCTCTTCTAATATTGTCCTCGATCTTCCCAATGGCCTCTTTCCATCCGGCCTTCCAACCAGGATTGAATTTAATCTTTGTTTTTCCTCCATCCGAGCTACATGGCCTGCCCACTTTAGTCGTCGCGATTTCATTATTTTTACAACATTTGGTGAGTCGTACAGTCCGTGGAGTTCTTCATTATGCAGTCTTCTCCATTATCCATAATCTCGTCCAGTTTCGGCCCATACATCTTTCTCAAAACCTTATTTTGAAACACGCGTAATTTATGTTCATCTACTAGGGCAGTACTGCAACTTTCGCAACCGTAAAGTATTACCGGCAGAATAATCGTTCTGTATATTTTCAATTTTAACTTTCTTGATATTAATCGCGAGGTTAGAAGTGCATAGTGCGTTTTTGGACTGCATAGAAACATGCATTCCCCGATACTAAACGACTTTTTATTTCTTCCGTGACCTCGTTTGCTTGTTACGTATGCTCCCAAGTATTTAAATTTGTTTACTTTTCCTATAACCTCATCCCTAACTCTTATGTTTTTATTTCCTTCATTCCCTGTGTTTCGGCTTGTTATCATGTATTTTGTTTTATCTATTCCCCTTTCTGAATTCAATGGTCCTCCGTTTCGTTCCGTTATGCTATGTCCCGTTCACTTCCGTTATGCACACTTATCCGAATTAAATAAGTGTTTAAAATTTTAACCACAGATATCACCCAAGTCCGGAAACAGCTGAAAACCCTCCGCGCGTAATGCGAGTGAGTGTTTGGCAATGCGAAATCAATTTAGTTTGATGCGAGGTGAATAGGGCAAAAGGCAACATGGATGAAGATAGATGTAGGCGTAGAATTTCCATACTTGTAGGTATTCGGCATATATTAAATAACAACAGACGAAGATTGATAGCTAGGGCCAAACTCTTGTCGCATAACGATAAGCGCGAAATACAAACTATACATTGTATTTCAGGATGTGCCACATAGCTTAATTTAGTGACTCAGCCCGACTTGCACGGATAATTTCTTAACACTTAACAGTCTAGTGACGATGAATGTGCAAGAGACCTCGCACTAACTCCATCCACCTGCTTCTTCGTAACTGGCGGACAGCCGCTACGGGCCGAATCCGCTGCTTCCTCACGGCCGGCACGATATGCCTTGACACATCGTGCAACCGTCCGATACGGTAATGTATCGTTGCCACACTCTTCGTGCATTTTTGCAACGGAACAATTGGAATTTTATCGACGAACGCTCTTCCAGTTTCGTAAACATTCTGTAGAGCATCTCACACAACAATGGCCAATTCAACCACGCACAGCACCACAACCACTCGCTTTATCGACTGCTTCCGGCACTACGCACCTCGATACTGGTTCCAACTTCCAACTACTAATATCCGCGCACACTCTCCTCCCGACAATATTGCATTTACTTTATTTACAACCCATCTACATACGAGCGTAGGTATAGTATTTTCAAAACAGTGGTTCCACTTACTAAAGAGTCAAATTACCCAACATCTTATCAACTGAATTGTCAGAAATTCATTTGCAATATTATTGCATCTTGCTGGATGAACGAAAAGTATTGGCTTGAAAATAAGTCAGACGTTGAATGTGTTCTGTGTTGCATCAGAATTCCACTGATTTTAGCTCACCTCTGCCATTGTTTCATGAAGACTAAATTTCACCCTCTATGATAATCATGCAATGGGTTTAATCTAATCCACAATTACATGGAGAATGCGAAGAAACATACTGTATTTGTTGCCTTATCTTGTGCAATACCCACATTAAAAAAAGAACTTCCCAAAGGAGTTTCAGGAAACGCCTGCGCCTTATACTTCACAACTATACAGGAATGTTTAGTGGGTTGCATAACGGTCATGCAAAATAATGTTTCTGTGGTTTGGAGAACATTTCTCTGAAAAAGTCATTTTTCGTTAGCAAGATTTGTTCTATATTAACACTTCTCAAACGCTGTACTTACAGGAAAATAATAGGAATGAATTTTAAGAATAAAGTAGAGTTATAAATATAAACGTAAAAAAAAATGAGAGAAGTTTTTGTCACGAATAAAAAGAAGTAGTGGTGGAAAAGAAGTGTTTAATTTGAGATGTATTTTCATACATTCCTAGAAGTGTCATGGCATCATCTCGCTATTTCGGAGGGTGGGGAGAGAAAAATCAATAACAACATCAACACATAAGTGTACGGGGTATTATTTCTTGAGAAATAACAGTTATTATTATGATAAATCCCTCAATACATTTCTTATTGAAAATTCGTTAGCTTTATTTGTAAGTAAGAAAAGAAAATAGTCCGGGAGACTTTCACTTATGTTCATGCATTCAGCCATTTGATTTTTCGGAAGACTAGGATTAAACTATTATAGTCCGATAAATGACTTAAAATCCATGACAAATTGAACTGTTTCTTGATACCTGCCGCGGTCAATTACCACTGGCTCTTAACTCTCATATCCAGACATTAAAGGGATATAGATTTCAACAAAATAGTCGTACATTCAGATTCATAGAAAATAGCCACGTGGGAAAATTTTCTAAACCTGAAATTGTTGTACTTACAAAAAACGTTGGAGACTGGAAGACCACGATAGCTCATTCTTTAGACAGACTAGAAGTTTCCGGTATTATCCAGCTTCGCATCTGGTATCTCGAAAATACACATTACACTGAAACAGTACTTTTTCTTATTTACTTTCAAAATACACTTTATGGCAGCTATGACTAAGTCATGCCATGTCTGAGGAACAGCATAGCTTATAAATACACGGTACGTTAAATATTGGGTTGGTGCGAATGAAATGTGGGGTGCGTCATGTCCAAAGGCCAAGAAAATGAAAACTACATACTGGTTAATCAAAGTAGTAGCCGTCTGCAGACATACACAATTGCCATCGCTCAGCCAAAGATTGGATTCCGGGAGTCTGCGATGCGAAGAAATCCTTAACTGCATATTGCACCGCCCGATCATCAGCGAAGGTTTTCCTTGCCAGGAAGTGATCAAGATGCCGGAAGAGGTGGTAGTCGGTAGGTGATATTGGGGGAATACGGCGGGTGAAGAAGGATTTCATACTGTAACTAATAGAAAGCCTGAACCGTTCTTTGCGCGATGTGTGGGCGGGCATTCTCATGCAACTTGAGGACACCATGTCTGTTGACCATTGCTGGATACTTGCAGACAAGTTTGCGGTGCATTTCATGGAGTTCAGTTCTGTAACGATCTGCAGTGATTGTTTCATCTCGCCTGAGAAAGACATGATGGATCACTCCCACCATAGACTACCATACCAGCAACAGCATCTTCCGTGGGTGACGAGTTGGTTTAGGACACCATCCTGGACGTTGATCACGATCCAACTATTGTTCTGACAATTTACGATTGTCATAGTAAATCCATTTCTCATCAGAAGTGACAATCGTATGCAGGAAACTTTCCCGCTATTTTCCTACATTCAGAGAACTGCACACCTCCAGACAGCGATTCTTGTTGGTCGATTTCATACGACTCTGTTCAACAACACACTTTCTCCTGACTGTTTGAGTATCCCAGCTTGTTTGCTGGGCGTATACAGACTTCGTGACGTTGTACGCGTGATCTTTAGGTTGTATTATTAAGGTGCGTCAAAGCGGTTATTTCATTCGCACCAACTTAATAGAAACTAAATGCTAGACCATAGATTAAATAATTGTTACACTCTCGGAGAATACTTTTATCCGTGACTGTACAACTCAAGATTTTTCTTACGAAAACGAACCGGAATACATAGTCAATCGTGTTGAATTACGAACAGAATAAAGATTATTTTATTTCCACTTTTCTCTATTGGAAGCAAGACGTAAGTTCAATCATCAGTATGGAACAGCGTTTCTAAACTTGGGATGTGTTTTGTCCGTCGATTTAATCTGTTTGGTCTCTTGTATGTACAGTACATATACATAAAAGAAAACATGTGTATTTGTCCATCTTATAGAGTGAAAAGACAGGGATTGCGAATGAAGAATAACGAAAATGTAATAAATTTTAAAAAAGTATTTTAGGGGGGAAAAAAAATATGGCGAACGAAAAGTTACATCAAATATTCAAATAGCTATATGTCAGACTTTGTACCAAAACAAACATTGATTTTTCCATGAAAGAAAATGTATCGTCTGTTATGTTTCCTCTCTCTTTCTGTCACACGGACGCATATATATTAATATATATATATATATATATATATATATATATATATATATAACAAAATTTCTGCTTCAATGCCCGCCATCTTCTTGACACAACATTCTGTCATTTTTACATATACATAAGAGTCTTTTTTCATATATGTTAACGTGGGTTTGGTGGTGGAATATCAGAACCTTTTTTTCTGTTTGTTTATTCTAGATTTTGTCACTCGTGAAAGGAAAAAGAAGAGAATCTCTTCTACATAGGATAATAAAAAGGACGTGTATGTGTTTTGTTTTGAGGGGAAAGGGGGTGCGAATGTAAATACAACTAGAAAATGGATACATAAGAATGACATAAACAACAAAATAAAGAAGGGGAACATATATCTATAAAACATAAAAGTTGGAACTTAAAAAAGTAAAGAAATTCATGGAAGAAGCAGTAACTCCAGTGCAGATGATGCGGTGGGTGTAAATAAACAAGTCTATCATAAAAGTTGGTTTTTATATATTCATGTGCCTGCTTTATTTTCTTGTATAATCTTCCAGCAAGTGAGAAAAGATATCTTCGTACGAAGAGGAGGAAGACATATATATTCATTTTTGTATCTAGTTGAACCTTACATCTTATATATGCAAATATCTCATGCTAGGAATAAGTAGGAGAGACAGGAAGACAACTTCAAGGAGGAAAATTCGACCTTACAAACTCTCTGCGTTCTGACCGACCTGTTCAGTTCAATAAGGATCGATTGAACGAGCTCATCCACCAGGATCCGTGTAATCCACTAGGACATTGGCCCAGCAGATTGGATGCTCTCATGATACCGTCACCTTCACTCGATGGGGCAGGTCCAAAAACTCAGTGCCACACACTTTGAACGAAAGTGACAAATTCCAGCGCGTCACTATCGCCGCCAATTCGCTCGCTTACACGAGGCTACTTGTGAACTTCAATAAGTTTCTTTACCACATTGTCACCGGCGATGAAGAATGTCAACTTTACATCCATATGAAGCAGAGGAAAGAATGGATGAATTTCAACAAGGAAACAACACTTCGTGTCAGGGCAGAGTTGCATCCACGCAAGACGATGATCTGCGTTTTGTACGATTGACAGGGTATAATCCACTACTAACTGAGTGAAACAACAACACAACCAATGCAGCACCTTGCGTTTAGCAAATTCACCGGTTCAACGAGGCAACAACTGTAACAACGCGACTCCGAACACGGCGTGCTTCTGCAACATGACGAATGTCGCCCCACGTAGCTAATGTGACCAAAACTTCTACGTATTAAAGGGCCGGTTGGAAGTTCTACCACATCCATCCCATTCTCCTGATATAGCCCCGTCATATTATCACTTTTTCGCTCTACAACAATCTGCGAGACGTTTACTTCAACAATGATGTGGAGCTCAAAATGTGGCTCGATAAATTCTTCGAGGCAAGACCTGGTAATTTCTGCACAACACAAGTAATAACAATATTTTGAAAATCTCCAAATCATAAATTATAACTTCTCATTCACACAAAGTAAGTAACAAGAATGTTTTATGAATTCACAAATCATTATCAAAACCTTCTGTTCACAGAAACTTATAAATGATGACGAATTCACTGCTGATATACTTTCAGAAACATTATGAACATCATAACTGATGGAAAGCATGTCTCATCAAATCTCTTTACAAAATAAAGAGGATATACTGTAAAAAAAATCCAAAACATTTGTGGAAACAACTAGGCAACCATAGCTGCCCGGAAGTTTACGGTAATTGGCTAATAGAAACCACCCATCATTCATTTTTTAGGAATATTAGGAGCCAGAGAAAATATAAGAGAAACTTTAGTGAGCTTTGACCACCGGTTGCTAAGTTAGGACTAAACTCTTACCGCCTGGACTAAGTTACCAGACATAACAAAGCACTAGATCCAAACAGTATTGAGGGTTAGATATACGTTGCCCGAACCCCGAAAACACAATAAGCAATTCCCATGACTTACGCCATGTTTTATTCACTCTTTCTATTTGTCAATGAGGAATCGGTATCCTCATTCATTGAGAATGTCCAATTTTTATAAAAGCAAGCTATCAAGATGGCGAGAGTAAACAGTTGACTAGCATTAGACATGTTGTTACGTTAAGAAAACCTTTTATCTTTCTGCGCATGTGCATAAATCACACTGGAACTGAACACTGACACATTTCAACAAGGTAAAATAAATTACTCGGTGCTTTTTGAGAATTACTAGCAAGTACTCTACTTATATTTCTCTTAAACGTTACAAGAAATATCAAGAAACTTTCCCAAAATTTTTAACAGTGTATATTTCATGATAACACTTGATTGCAGCCAATCTACGGCCCTTTAAACTTTGTGCATTTTTATTGTCCTGCATACAATATTAATTGGTTCTCGAGAAGAAAAATAGCATATAAAAACTGTGTACATTAAAAGACTGATTTCAGCTACTGATCGAGAGTCTTGTCCTCTTTTCTCCGTTAATAACCATTCTGTTATCTCCTCTTTATCTTTCTCTCTTTCTGTTCCTTTCTTTCTCCTTCATAGTCCATCCTCCCTTCTTGAAAGTCCTGAGGGAGCAATTTTTTGTCTCAAGTACCACCTGCTTCGAAGTTTTGTTGTACGCTGGACGCCAATTTACCAGTGGTTCCACAACAGAACGAGCGCTTTCGGGTTTCTGCCCGGGTTTCTTTCTTTTTATCTGTTTCCGTTTCTTTTTTTTCTTCTTTCTTGCTTTATCTTGTTCGGTTCTTCTTTTCCAGATAAAATTGGGAAGAAGCAAAAGAAGAAGAAGAAGAAGAAATGCAGCTTTTTCGAAAGTCTTTTGACCACCTGTGACATCGCATCGAGACAGAAGAGTGAGAGAGCAGATAGATAGTGTCGATATACAAGATAATCCTGGAGATGAGACACAGAGAGGGTTTAAGATTTTCTTCGTGGTAAAATCGATCATCATTTCGTAGATGGAGGGTCTACTTTTTCTCTGCCAGATGTGCTGAGCAGACGGCGTTCAGTTAGTTACAGGTTTAGCTTTGTATTTGGAAGCACCTGGGTTAGAGTCCAGCGATCTGCCATCCTGACTGAGATTTTTTTTTCAGTTTCTTCTCGGTCGTACCTCCTTAATGCTGAAATGGTATCTTAAAACTAGTTCTTAGTTCACATGCTTCCTACATCCTTCCCTCCTACCCTATACTCTCCTGAGCTAGAAGAGTCTAAGACCATAAATTAACTTGAATTTGGCCTGCTGCATGTCTTTCGTTTTGTTAAGAGGGTGAAGGTGTTGCATTTTTATGCATTTTTTTTAAAAAATCTTTTAGTCTTGAATTCCAAAAGTGTTAGCATTGTGTAAGATGTGTAGGAGGTTTTCTTTTATGGATCACTTTTTAAACATATCGTGTACATATTTTAAAAGCCTTGCTTAATTATTTTTATATTGAAGTTCTATCATACATAGCGACAAAGATTAGGAATTTACTGTGAAAATGAATTTTATTTTTAAGCCCTTTAGGCAACTATGGCTCAGGCCGTATGGATGATGATAGGAGAATTGGTGGAATGAAGAAAGTTGGAGGAAACGGGAGAAGAACCCAGAGAAAATACACTCACATGGTGTTTGTCCACCAGAAAGCTCACATAGCACGATCCGGGATTGAACCGAAGACCCCATGCACTAGAAGTGAGCGCTCTACCGCTGGGCCACCGCGGCCGAGGAATTTTATTGTGTTTTTTAGTATTTCAGTTTATTGTAAAAATAGGCTAGCACCCAGCAGACTTGGGTTCTGTTCTCGCTGTCGATAACCTTTTCCTTCTTTCCTAAACTAGGAAAACTGCTAAATGAACCACTCTGTTTTGTGGGAAAGAAACTACGAAATCCGACATTAAGGTTAATGTAAAGCAACGATCTCCAACAAAAGATGGAAGCACTACCCCCGTATATGTCTAATGTAATTTTATCGCTGAACGAAATTTCAATTCTGCTCCTATAAATTTAAGTCTAGAGAGTTCAAACTTTCAGGGAAGAAAATTCATAACCTTTCTTTTCTTTTCTGGATTATATGGCTTTGAGATTTGTATTAATCTCATTTAGCCAATCAAAGTCTCTTCTGAATCATTATCTTGGTATGTTGATTTGTGGAGAGAGTTTTAATATCGAGTTCTTTTCCTCTGTTCCAATTTACCCGGATTTACTTTTGTGGCACTCGATATTAGTATTTGTTACATTATTTAATAAGATTGAAGAGTTTAGATGAGTTCAGTTAGTAAGGAAAATTTTAATTACAAAATGATTATGAAGGAGATGCCATCATAAAGAAATGTTATTTATCCTAAAGAAATTAAGTAAAATGTATCCTATTTTGGGAGATGATTATTCAATAGGAATTCTATGCAAAGTGCTAAAGTTTGGTAGATTTTACATAATGTATTGAATAATTGTTTACGACCTCTGGTATGTAATTGGGCATTGAAATATGATGTTATTAATGTCTTCTATAATCACAAAAAGAGGTATTAGATAGTTGAATTTTATGTAGGTGGGCGTTAGTTGTAACATGTTGAGATCTTAATCTGTTTAGCAAAATGATACATCGTCTGGTAGTTTGTTTGTATGCCGAGAACCAAGGTTTATGAAGATGTATGTTGGTAAAAGGTCGGTTTCGTTGAGAAGATAATTGTGGAGTTTGAGTGATCCATTCTTACCAGTATTCTGATATTTTTTTCTTAACTTTGGGCATGATGTCTGTATAATGAATTTTAATATTGGTGACATTCGGTAATTGGATAACTGTACGAGCTAGATTATCGACTATGTTGTTTGCCTTAGAAAATTGATGAGATTTAATGTATGTTATTTCTATCGTTTTACCTTGTTTTTGAAGTATTTGTAGAGAATATAAAGTATTGATGACATAAGGATTAATTTTAAAAAGTTTTTGATCTAAAGAGTTAAGTGCGTGAATAGCTGCTTGTGAATCTGTGAGTAATAAAATTTTGTTTTCCTTTAAAGTGTAGGCGTATTTAGTTGCTAGGTACAATCCTTGTATCTCTGCTGTGAATATAGATGCTGATTCTGGTAAACGTAGTTATTGCTTAAATTTGTTTTTAGGATCATAATTAGCAGTACCTACACCTTGTTCAGTTTTGGATCCGTCTGAATAAATAAAATGGAATCCTTCCCATTTTGTATAGTATTCTTGCATGGATTGCAAGTTAGTTATAGAAAGTATGAACACGTGAGAATGTGGTAAAGGGAAGTCTGAAAATAGGATTATTTTTGACGCCTATGATATTAGATATTTCTTCCTGATAAATAGAATAGAGTTGATATAACCAATTTAAGAGTTCGATCAACGCCGTTGTTTTTTTTTCATTTTCATTTTTCTTCATTGTTGAAATCGCTTGATTGTTGATGTGAATATCAAAATGTATAACAATGAAGCTCTTTCAACAATGAAAAAAAAGGAAAATAAAAAATCGGCATTGATCGAACTCTTGAATTGGTTATGAACTTTTTTCGCTGAAAGTTTGAACTTTCTAGGCTTGAATTTGTAGGAGCAGCATTGAAATTTCGTGCAACGATAAAAATACATTAGACATATACGAAGGTAGTGCTGCCCTCTTTTGTTGGAGATCGCTGCTTTACATTAACCTTAAACGAACAAATAAAGACGTTAAACTGAAATGTAACTTTGTGAAAATCAATATCTTGAAAATCTATGAGGGCAAGAATATAAACTGATGCATATATGAAGTGTTTAAACACATTACAAATAATTGTCGCGACCATCCTGAAGAATCCAAACCATTTGGAGATAAAGCATTCGAAGCTAGGAATACGCTACTTATCACTATGTAAGGGTTACTTCCCCTATTATAGCCATAGCGCCAATAATGACTAAAGAATTTTAATTTCAGTTATGGTCACTGAACGTAGCTAGTTGTATATGTTAATGCAAGCTTGTTATAAATTAAGAATAAGCGATCCTAAAACTAGTGGTTCTTTGTAAGTTTTCACCTTATATCTGTTTGGGTAGAAACACAATTTTTCTCCCTGCTTGAGATAATATTCAGAATGGACATCCGGGGATGAAATCTTCAGGCACCAGGAAAACTACTCAGCAATGAATCACTAGATACTTGCCGTATAATTTCTCATCTTAACTTTATATAAAGCGAGCCCTGTTTCTTTATTTATGTCTTTTTTTATCTCGAAAATAACTTTAATGATTCCAAGGGCATGAAATTCAGTAAATTTTATGGACTGAGTGCTAAATGGCCTCAGGAAAATTTGTCTCGGGGTGAAAAAAAAGGGAGGGTCCATTCGGCTCATTGCACTCCGTGTACGTATGCTAAGCAACTTGTTTGTGGCATTGGCTTGCTTGCACTGTTAAAAATTTTCCGAAACATTTCTGGAAATAGCTAGGCAACCATAACTGTCTGGAAATTTCCAGCAACTTGGCTAATAAAAAGCAGCCATCATACAGCTTTCAGAAATGTTGGGAACAAAAGTAAAAAAGAGAAACCTGAAGCGAGGTGGGTTTTTCAACTAGAAGTACAGCATTTTACTGACTGGATTAAATTGCCAGTTAAAAGAAAAAAAACAGTGTAGAGTGCCTGAACCCCGAAGACAAACTAAGTTGATCCCATGACTGATGCCACCCACATTTTAAACTTATTTTTTATTTGTTAATTAGGGTTCGGAATTTTAATTCACTTTAAAAAATTAAAATATTTCTCATTTCTGCTAAAAATAAGAAGTGATCAAGATATCGGAAGCAAGCACTTGATCAGAACTGCATACACGGCTACAATAAGAAACCGTTTTCTCATTCTGCGCATGTGCAGAACTGAAAACTGAAAAGATGCATCTGAGAATAAGAAAAGTTTCTGGATCTTCCTAGAATTCAATCAAATAACGTGAAATATTAAAAAAAAATTGCAGAACTTTACTGAAAATTACTAGCAATGTTTACAAAAAATTTAACAGTATTGATACTATGGAAAGGATTAACGATCAATGAGGAACATGAGTGTATATGTGACGTTACAGATTAGCAGAAACTTGTGACAGCTATGGTTCCTGTTTCTATTTTGGTTCCGAAAGGTGCTGAAAGGAGCAGTCACTGAGCAAATCCGATTCACTTCATCGTTACGTTTCAAGCCATCATAACAACACCAGTTTACATGAAACGTGTAGGGTGTGAGGATCAATATCAAGACACAATTCAATGGCAAAATTAAACAGGAGCACAATACATTCATATTAATTGATCAAGTATAGTTCAAATTCATTAAACATGTGATTCTTTTTATCGTGAAAGTGGACTGAAACCGTTTTCCGAATGCGAGAAAGTGTTACGAACTAAGAAAGCAGTACCGATTTTTATTTCCTTTACATGCGTGTTATTTATTCCTAGTTGAAACCTGCCTTGAGACAGATCTACTATAGAAAAAAAGAAGACCTAGCAAACTATCTTAGCGCAGCATTCATAGAACCCATTAATCTCATTGATCAAGTGGAATGCACGTTTGGAGGGATAAAGAGTAACAAAATTAATTCTACATGATTTATTTTTTCTATTTTCCATTCAAATTTGACAAAGATTTTAAACAGGAATAAAGATTCTCCATAATGAGATGTAATCGTAGAAAAGAAGAACGAATATCCTTGATGGGTAGACAACCATACACTCTTGAGTGTACGAAAAGTTTCAGAAGTCACAGGAATTCTGGATAAATTACAGAATTCATAAGGAAACATCCACACAGCACATTCTATTATATATCAGGCATTATATATCAGGGGAAAGAATCTTGGAAGAAGTCGGTTTGGGTCTAAGTTGAAGATACCATTCAGGGGTTTGCCAGAGACTGAGGAAAAATATTGGATAAACTCCCAATCGGGATAGTCGGTCACTGGTATCGAACCCAGGACCTCCCAAATACAAAATGAACGTTCTACCAACTGAACTCGGGGAATATTTCTCTAGGAATATGCAATATGTCAGAAATTTCATTACCCTTACATCAAACATACATGGAATATGACAATGTCCACCTTGCAAAATTTTTAGGAATGTTCTTATTTTATCAATTCTCTTTTAGCTTTCAACACTTTCTATACTCCTTTAAGCATTATAGCATCAAAATATGGCATTTCTTTCATGTTCATGAATAATTGTATTTTCTGAAAATATATTAAGAAAATTCTTTAGCGTGTACTTGTCATTTAAGCGCTTTACCTCGATATGCCTTAGATTCCCACTCAGACTTCGTGCTGTGACTTTGTGATGTCACTCGCATCTTGCATGATACACATAGGTTTGTTTAGTATGGTTTCTTTGTTTGGTCACCTGTGTTACCCCATAGACCGAATTATATAAACTTTAATTTTGATTATTTCATTTATATTGTGTGTGCAAGAAATTATCTATTTTTTCGACTGAATGTTATCTGATGTGTAAAGTTTTTGGATACGTAACGCCTGTATATTCAAAGCTTTAGGACAAAATATTTATTATAAATCATATAACCTCTGAATTTCATGTGTACGTATATAAAAGACATTTAACTTGGCGCACTAATAAATCCATATGAATATTTTTTTGTATCTTTGAAACTATTTTGTCTCGGCGGAAGCCAACGAACGCTGTCGAAGACGGGAACAAAGACTTCACTTTCCCTTGGGCTTCGGCCCAAACCCTTTCTAGGTTATCGTAAGGCAGGTGACCTGGGAATAAATCGAGACTATCTTCAGACAGGTGGTTTTGGTGTCTTCCTTGGACTATCTTCAGAAAAGTGGTCCTAAATAAAATCATAATTACCTTGATTCCTTTTGTTTCCTTTATTGGTTCCTCCTCCCTTGGTCTAATTTCAGCTCATCGAATAATCTCACACCAGAATCCGAAGCAGTAATAAAATTGTATAGTATCATCTGAAGTAGCGCGGGGAGGTTACAACTTGCAATACAAAGCCTTTTTTGCTTACACATGAATGGCTACAATAGTTGATTTGTGCCTGTGGTATTTTAAAGAAACTGTATTATGTTATGTACTAATTTGATTCAATTTATTATATGATATTTGAGATGAAAATGGAGCTAAATTGTTGTGGAGCTAACATTGAAGAATCAGCATATCTTGAATGAAGGTGAATATCTTTTGAAAGCTTAAACGAATTTGGATTAAGATGGACAGTTTGAGTGACGTATGGACTGACCGGTCACAAAAGAAGACATTCGATTTAAATTAGCAGTAAAATATTCCAATTTGGTTCAAAAATGACATTGAAGTATGTTAATATAATGAAATCATATTGGTATAAGCGATTACCAAATGAAAAGACCTCGCCCCCGAGGTTCAGGTGGTAACGTGGCGGACTTTGTAGCGGCAATGGGTACGTACGCGAGTTCGAATCCCACGGTTGACCATCTTGAGGTTTTCCAAGAGTTCCCTCAATTTCACCAGACGAATTTCGTTACGTTAAGTACCTTCCCCCTTCTCTATACTACCCTATACTGGCCTTGCAAAAGTCCATAAATAAATAGACTATCCAAATGAAAAGTTTGAGCTCTTTAGTTATTTCATTTGCGTTGTATTTGAGGATCTAGCTTCCACTCTCAATGTGTGCTTTTAGTTCAAAATAGTTTCACACAAAATAGCTACCTTGCGAATTAACAATGATTACTATGACGTTTATATTGGGGTAAGATACTTACGTAAAGTCAATCTTCTGGAGGATTTATATTTATTCAAGATTGACAGGGAATCTACGAAAAGTCAATCCTTTAGAGTACTTTCATTTTTATTCAATAGATTTGCAAGGGACTTAGGAATGGTCAATCTTTTAGAGTATTCTTATTTTTAGGTTGACAAGCGACTTGGAAAATGTCAATCCTTTATAGTATTCTTATTTTTATTCAATATATTGACAAGGGACTTAGGAAATGTCAATCCTTTGAAGGACCGATCAAAATAACAAGATAGGAGATTTGCGTAAATCATCCTTGAGCGTAAATATCATATTCAAGAACCGAAACAATAACATTACAACAATTTTCAAACTTAGATATTTATTTACTCTCGCAGTATGTTTACACGCCTGTCCCTGTGAGGTGCACTCAGCCTTCTCTAAAATTGAGTACTTGGTACTCCTGAGCACCTTGAGAAGGTGAAGGCGGTCGAGCCTGCAACTGACCACCCCATTTCAATTTGTACCGTAGGTCGAGAATATGCGGAAAGCTACCTCCACATCCCCCATGCGAAGTTCACGGCGCGTGCGTATTGCACACGAGATAGCTTTACTTTTTTATTTTTACACATAATACAAAAGACTATCTCGGAATAAGTTTGATAAAACCAATTAAACACTAATTTAAAAATAGAAAGAAAAGCGAAATTGTAAAAAATTATTCATAAACCAGTTGCTTTATCTTTCTAATGCAAAAACAGTATAAGTCATCTGCTGTTCCTTTGGTACTGATTATGCATAATTTTAATTATGGGTAAAACCTCCGAAGTCCCGAAGCAGATACAAAATAAATATTGCCTGTTATGTTACATACGGTACAACATAAATTGAAAATAATTCCACATGATTGTGTATTAGCCCAGAATAATGAAAATGTAAGTAGCCTTTACAGAATCTTGTAGACACTAAAGCATCCCTTTCCTATGACTTAATCTCGCCTTCAAGATAGCTGGATTAGAGGGACTCTGCCACAAGCTACGGCATGTCTTCTCAAAGACTATCAAAGCACGGTCCAAGAATATGGAAGACATAGTAGAACCTCGAAATAACTGGAGAGAGAAAATTGACTTTATTGAAGTGTTATTCACAAGACATGATCTATACGGAAGGTATTCCAAGATCAAAGGGCTAGCCGAAAGAGGTCGTATCGAATGGATGGGATCAAAGCAAAAAGAACAGATTAACATCTTGAAGCAGCAGTATAGAGTAATAACGTAGCAGCAATAGATAAAAACGGAAGATGATAAAAAAAAACACGCACACACAAGCAGAAATCTGTTGAAGAGCCATTGACCTTAGCTTTTAAAAATTGCGTAGGCAATGCGTCTGCAGTGAAAAAAACAAAAACAAAAAAACAACTAAATTACTGACAAAAATAAACCCTCCTCATTTTCTCTACGCTTTTTTTTTAACATAGTTCTGGATGCAGGAATGGATGCAATATATCGTTCTTTTCACAGAAAATTTCTGTCGAAAACCTGTCAACATTTGGCGCCAGTGTTTTCCCATATGACGTCAAGTTTTCTCCCCTCTCCGCAGTTTTCTATTCCCCCGCCTTCTTGCGCTCATCAACTCGTAGAAGCTTTCGTCATTATCTTTTCGCGTAACGGTTCACTACCAGGATTTTCTTTTGATTGCTCTAAATGGGCTCATACACACGTGGGGGAGTTAAAGAAAGAAAGAATAAAAAAAAAACGACCATTTGTCTGCTGGGAAGGAGGTTGGGTGGGGGGAGGAGTTAGTTATTTAAATGCTGATAGTTTCCATATAGTAGATATGCACACGGCGGCAACTAAAAACCGGATGGCTTCCTGTAATCGGTACAACTTTACTTGGTCCTCCTTCCTCATTCTTTTAGATGTTTTTTTTTTTTAAATGTAAAACGAAAAAAATCCGAAGAAAGTAAAATCTTGTTCAGTGACAGATAAACAAGAAACGTTCCGGTGATTTTAGAGAACGAGTTCCATATGTGTGCATATCACTAGATTAAAACAAAGAAAGCAGAATCCAGTGGAGATGAGGACTGTGCATATATGCTACCGCCAGCCTTCAGTAACGATCATCCTATTTGAATGATCAATGTTCCGTTGGAAAAATTGCGGCGAGACATTCCCAACGACACCTCAACCACCTTATTAGCTCTAGTAGGTCCTGAGTTGAAACTTCCCCCAGTATCTCGGGACCCTGTCATTTGGATCAATAATACGGGTTTGAATCCGTCTCGCCGAGACCTTTCGAACGACACATCAACTAACTTCCTTGCTCTAGTAGTTCCTGAGTTGAAAGTTGGCGACAAACGGACAGAGCGGTTTTATAAGACTTCACAGCACTTGTTACTGAAATCTATGCAGAAAGATAAGTGTGTACGTTTCTAGTTATACACAGATTTACACAAAATGGCATTTTTCTTTCTCCCAAATTTTCACAATCAAACAGCATTGAATGCGTTCTAACCGCAATATATTCAAAGTTAATCTGAAGTCTGTATCAAAAACTTGAGGCGTGACTTTGCAAGTTGTCAAGAAATCAAAGCTAAAAGTTAAAAGCTAGAAAGTTCAAAGCTAAAAGCTAAAAATATCAAGAAAGCTAACATTGAAAATATAAAGACTTGTTATTATGCTGGTAACATAGGTAGGAAACTTTACGAAAATCGGATGAATTATAGAACTATGTCTTTACGAGCTGCCACCATCTTTGGATTTAGGAATTCATTTTTTTTAAATACTTCAGAGTTTAATTGTGGTTTCTTTGGAACCCCCAAGATAATAGTACTTAAAGAATTACGATAACAGTACATATGTCTTTCGTGATCAATTAGTTAATTCTGGTATTAACTCACCTGCTTCCTAAGTTGAAATTTTACTATGAAAAGCATAAAAGCATCATAGTTGGCAACATTGTGTATTTAAACTTGTTAGGGAATGGGTCAGTCGTGTCTTTTCCTAAGATAAACAAAGGAAGGAAAGAGTGGAAGGGGTAATTTCAAGGTTTTGGAGCGCTAGAAATCATCTCGAATACAAAATTGATTTGAGCGCTGGAATCCAGGAATTCGTGGTGAAGTGTTTGAGTTGTTCGATCATTTCTAACCTGCTCGAAGAACTGTTTTCTTATTTGATTGCTGGTAATCCACTCCGTACACAGTTCTACTCACAGTACAATAAACATTGCAGCGTTTTCATTGAACTGAATATAATAGATGAGCTGATCACTTCCTCCCTATTAAGGCTACAGACAGACAGACCAGGAGGTCAGACAGTCGGTAAAGCTGGGCTAAGATGGAAAACAAACGTCGTATTTTGGGACTATTTTGTCAAGTAATGGCTTCGGTAAAAGCCGATCCTATGAGCTGTTAAATTTTAAAATCCACAAACCTTTATTCCCCGACTGGGATTCGAACCTAGAACCTAGTAGATGGAAGTGTTGCCTACTTGACGAGATTGTGGCTGTCTCGTCTCGTAAAGTTGCATATTGTATATTACGAGAGTTCTGCCTCATCTCGTTTTCCATAGACATTTATCTGTCTCGTCTCGTCTCTTGGACAATAGTGCTAACGTAACACCTCAGACTAGTATTGCCCACGAGGCGAGACGAAACAGAGAAGTGTCTATGATAAACGAGACGAGACAATTCTAGTATTTTCGAGACGAAACACTTTCTGAACAAGGCATGTTCGAGACGAGGCAGCCTTAATCTCGTCTCCTGAGCAATACTACCTCAGACCACACAAACACAGCGACCGGGTCAGTTTCGTTAAGAACGGACTAAATAACATTAAAAAAAAAAAAAGAAATATACCTCATAATTTATGTTACATAGTCCTATTTTATAAATTAAATTAAAATGAGTATCAGAGGTATATTGGATGCCTCTCTAACTTTGAAACTACACAAATTTTGAAAATTATTCAAAGAAACATTTTACTTGTTTCAGTCTGAGTCCATTCATCAATCTAGGATCATAATTTTTAGACACCCTATATATTCCTAAATACATCATTGGAAATTTATCTACGCATTATTATCTGTAAAACAGTACAAATATCAGAACATGCGGAACAATATTTAGTGCAAACATTGCCTCAGGTGGTACCACAGCGAATGCAGAGATAAAGTTTTAAATTCTGGGAACAAATACATAATTAATCCAAAACGAATCTGCTAGTGATACAAAATGGTGCCTAGAATATCTAAAAAAAAAAAAGAGTAAAACGATAGGACATTATCTTTTGTGGCTCCCCTTCCCCGCCAACCTCTGTTGTCTGCCAGAACCAAGATAATTTATTGCCAAATCTGTGGCGATTACTGCTGTTAAGTGAGAAAGAATCTCCAGCAAGGCAGCATCATAAATATTGTCCATGTTTGTGATCGATATGTACAAGCATGGAGTAATATCGCTTAAGTTAATTAAAAAATTTTATCGTTTCTAAAATATTCTCGTAAAAGAAGGATAAAAGAGTCTACATTATCTAAAATGTATTTTTCTTGTTTTCCAATTTTTTTTTTTATCATTTATTATCAATATCAAAATTATGTGAGTTCTGATAGTATATCTCTTTCCCAATTGAAATTATATTTTGTTGTATCAATCTCTTCTTCAGACGTTATTCTGTTTTAACAGCTATGGATGGAACAGTTCCCAGGTTCTATTGTACAAGTTAACCAAAAAAGTTCTTGCCGCTTTTGACGTCACATGAGAAGACGTGATCACTGGTACGAAAATAAGTGTCTCCGGTGGAGGGAAAACGATCGGGTAGGATTGAGAACATTGGCTGCGATAAAAACCGGCACTTTGCACACTCACAGCAGTCATAGCTCGAGTAGTGGCGAAGACAAATGGAGGTGTCGAAGCAGCTCGTTTGGGGGTTGTCTGCTTTATGACTTCAAGGTGGGCTTGTACACAACAACCGAATCAAGTCACCGAGTATACCAAGTCTTTGGGGATAAGCTGTGAATGAACTCAAAGTCAGGCATTGGTTCCAGAAATTCAGATCGGGAGATTTGTCCCGGTGTGGTGAACCCAGTAGTGGACGCTCACAGTCCTGGATGACGAGGCGACCAAGGAGCAGGATAGCAGCCAAACCTGTAATGAGCTTGCCGAACGCATCCACGTTTCTGATGATGCAGTCAGAATTCACCTTCAAATGAATCATTAAAATAATTTGGTAAATAATATTTGGTTTCAAACTGGCTACGCTTTGGTTTATCACCATATTTTCTTGGAATGAACACAATGCCAGTCTTATCTTTGTCAAACAATAGACTTTCGCTAGAAGGTACTAAGGTTGCAACAACGTACCAGCCAGACCCAATCACAAACAAGCAACACAAAGACAGGACAAGAACACCTCTCTCATTGGTTGCTGATAAAGTCATAGAAAATATCCCCGCAGCTGCACAGAAATAACTGTCGCTAAGGAGATGTGATATGGACAATCAAACTTGTGATACCACGGCCACGCATTTTGAAGAGCACGTAAAAACTAGGTGTAGACAGGAAGAGATTAGACTGTCTGTCTTATAGCTACCAAGATTGTGATTTTGTGTGATTCTTTTCCAACTCTGAAACCCTTTTAGTCTAGTACTGCAAACTTACTTCAAATGAAGTCGGCACACGAACATTATTCAGTCCCTAAAATAATTATAATGCACATGTTTCTTCTGGTGAACGTCTTGACTTCCTTAGCCTCTTTCTTCCAGGATACAAAGCGAAAACCTACATAACAAATGACTATCGTCTCTCGATTGGAATATATAGGGAAAGCCATATCATCTACCCGCGGCCAGTAACATCTATGTGGTGTTATCAACTTTACTTTAAGTCTTGGAATAATATATGATTTGGCATATTGTTTCTCTACGTAATCGCTATGCGGTTGTTTTGATTTAAATAAGTATATTGACATTGTTGTACCTTAATATGGGTTAACTATAGTAGTGACGCACCAATTTTTAGAAATTTATAGGAGAAATTGAGATAATTTTGTGTTGTTTGAGAGTATTAGGGAGGTAAATATTGATGTTGGTAACATTTGAAGTGAATAATGATATAGTTTTAGTGCGTTTTGAAGATGTTTTAGGACACACTGCATGTTGTGGCGGAAGGAACTATTTTGCATAGAGTTACAGTTGTTGTCATGTGAAAGGCGGTAAGGCAGTGTTGAAATGGCGTGTCTTTGTGATGGTTATGACATTTCTAGCGTTATTGTTATTGAATCGTATGGAAATGACGAGGGAAAGTGCATTTTGAAGGTTATTTAGCAGAGTATTTATGTAAGTAAAGAAGAAGACCCCGAAAAACTTGTACACGACTTTCTAATGGAAATTGGGAGAGTTAAAACGCCTGTGTGCTGAAGGTAAGTGTGAATATGTGTCAAAATATATTTTGTAAAGATACATGACCGCACCTAACTTTACCTAACCTCCACGTTCATATGTTCAGTCATTTAAGATAATTTACGAAAAAGGAAAATAGGGAATTATTAATAATAAATGTGAACATATAAAAATACATTTTGTAATGATATATGACCGCACCTAACCTTACCTAACGTCCACGTTCATATGGTCACTAATGTAAGATAATCTGCAAAAAGTGCAAGAAAACAATTGCGTAAAATGCTCGCCTCCCATGAACACGTAATGTGTGTGTTTTAAGTGATTTTGGTTTGGTTTTAGTGATTTTAAAATTGGTGCGTCACTACTATAGTAATGCCCTTAATATTATTGAATGTACGTTTATATAGAAGACAATTACTATTGCTCATGGAGGATAATCTACTTAAGATAAATTTGCAGGTACAGGATATTTATTCATTTAACACATAAACATGTTTGGATATAACTGAAATGATTTATAAGCTGTTTTACTGTGAAGTCTATTTTACTTCCAGGTTTGCGTTTAAATTGTAATTGTGTTTGGAATCTACCTTCTTTGAATATGGAATCGACAGCTGTTAGATGTTATTTCGAAGATGATGAATTTTTAGTTCCTTTTTCAATAAAACAGGTTCCACAGCTGGAAGTGCCATGTTCATACTATTCTTTAGTACAGCAGTAATTACGGCCTACATCTGGGGGAGCCTTTTAGACCAACTCCCGGATTAGTTTTGATTAAAAATTAGTTTACATTATTACAATGTAGTGGCGTGGTTACATACTGAGTACTGTGTAAATAGTTTTTTTTCCAAATCGTTGCTTGTCAGTTAGTTGTGTGCTCCAGTTGGTAGAGCGTCGGCTTGCGGTCTGGAAAACCGGAGTTGGTGGAGTGAAGATTGTTTCGTTTTTCATTTCAAATCAATATATGCTTTCTTGCTGTTTTTTCTTCTTCTTCTTCTATTTTTCAAAATTTTAATGGACCGTGCTTTACCTAAAGAAAACTTTCACTGTTTTTTTCACTCACAAACTGTGACGTTATGTACATTAATGCCGAGAGAGTGAAGGCGGGTTTGTTATATCCAAGTTATAGTTTTTCTATTATTACGCACAAACATCGAGCTCAGGTGTCGTAGGATTGTTTACTTAATTTAATCACGCTACTTCCGGTTCATATTCCTATCTAGAGACGCTCGTAACAAATGATAGAAGAAGAAATAAAGAGATTATGCCCGTAGAACCTATTTACACTCTCCAAAATATGTTTTAAACTGATTTTGTTCCCATGTTTCCAATCAAAGAAAGGATGTAGCCCTTTCAACAATTGCATTTGTAAATATAATAATAATAATAAAAGCACTGAAACTGTGTATAAACCGTATGGGTATGCAGCGGATTAGGATTTCATTGCTTATACTGCTCTGAAACGAATCAAAACTAGTAATGAACATGAAACAAATGGTACGTCATCTCGTAATGAAATATAAAGTAAATCTGGAAAACTTTTACAATAAATATATATATATATATAATTTTCCATAAATCCTATGTTGAAGCAAATTGAACCTAAAGTGTAGTCACAGGATATTCTGCTTATGTGTACGTCCAAATCCGCTTAACCTTTACAAACAATGTAAATTACAGGATTTTTGTAATGTAGGTAATGAAAATAATACAATATCCACACATAATATAATACACGTTTAGTCTCTGACAACCTATTAGTTCCCTTTTTGAATTCAATCCTCGTCTCGTTGCTGGGTGATATTTAATTTTACATATTTAAGGATTAATTATTTACGACTAAGTAGCTCTACCTAAAATATATTCCATCAGTTTTGTTTTAATGTAATGATTAATTATGTAGAACATGTTTATTTTAGTTTAAAACTGCATTTTAGTCTGATGCTGTTGTCATAGCAGCTTCACATTGTTGCACGTATTTCTAACTACCATCTACCAACTCATTATTGCATTAGAATGAATGAAAAGTTTGCCAAGTTATCCAATTAAACTCGATTATTTTTACCAAAATGTAAAAGGTCTAAGTAATTACTGAAACTATAGCTCCAACAACTACAACATCAATAATTAAATATTAGAACAATTAAAATAATAAATATACAAAGTAACCAGGGTTTCCGCCAGGATTTTCAGTTTGAAGGGGGGAGGCAGGGGTGTAAAGTCAAAATTGGGAGGGTGTAAGTGAAGTTTTGTACGGTTTCTATCGATTTTTCACAGCAAATATTTTAAAGTTGGGGTGTTATCGAGACTTTGTGGGTGGGTGGGGATTAACACTCGCCACAGGGGTGGCGGAATTATTGAACGTAACACATGATAATTCTTACTATTATCAAGTCGTAGCTATATAATATAAGGAACTCGGAAACAAATAAATGATGCAAACACTGTTAAAAGATTATAACGTTTTCAGATTTAATGTGGTCACCAGAAACTCATCATGAAATAATGTTGTTGTTTTTTGTTTTTAAAAAGTCGCTCCCTTTTGAAAATAACTTGCCTTGAAAGTTGGAAATTTCAGAATGCGATTGAAGAAAAGTGCGATTTTCAACTCGATATTCTCTTTCAGTTAACAAGCTTAATTAACATATTAATTCGGATTTTACGTCATTTTTATACAAGCCTTGGGATAATTTCTTCGACTCAATCTGACCTCGGGGTGGCCGAGAGGTTAGAGCGCTCGCTTTCTGTGCGCGTGGTCAAGGGTTCAAATGCCTTCGGGGTCCATTGAACGCAGTGGTTCGGAGCTCACTTTACTCAAACCTGTAGGTCCCATCCTTAGAAGCTCACCAGCTCGTTTAGGACGTTAATAACAATTCATTCACTCACTCACTCGATCTAAATCTGAATATCACAGAGACGTTATAGATCAGATTCGATATTTTCAACTCTGTTGCTTTCGCAAACTTGATTTAATTTGTAACTGTCTTCTCTTCTTTGTTGAAGTGGTATTGTCCCAGGAGACAGTAGTGCTACACAAAAGCAGCAATTATTATAACGATAGGATGCAAGAATGACAATGCAAGAATAGGAACTTCAACAAATCAGGTTAAAGTAATGGTTTTACAGTCAAAACCAGAAGCGCCCTCGAATAAGATCAAATCTTTCTGTAAGAGCTATTGAAGAGTCAACATCATAGTTTCCCCAACTCTTTCAGACGATGAGGAATCCAAACGTGTATGAATCATTTCTGTAGTTATTCGGAGCTAGAGGGTACCGATGGAGAATGCTAAGCGATTGAAAAGGACCTGCCACTCTTAGAGTCAAAGTCATAGTTTTCCGCACCCTTTCAAACCCTGAGGAATCGAATGGTTTATGATTCATCTCTGTCTGACTTGTAGTTACTGAGATCTAGGGGGAAGGGGTATAGCCGGACAGAGAGGATGAATGATATAGCAAGGATGATTTCTATAGTTGTTTCTCCGTGGATATAGTTTCCCCGTACGTATACTGCTGCGCTAAAAAGACATTTATAAATCTTAACTGAACTTGGAAAACAACCATCGAAAGTTACAGACATAATTCATAACGTTTCTGATGATATTGGCGAAGAAGTCAATATGTGTACAAATTGTAAGAATCGTAATGCTTGTGTAAGCATAACGTACCGTAAAAGCCTCGAATAAATTTGCTAATTATGGAAAATCATTAAAACGTGAAGATTCATTGAAGTTAACCACTACTTTGTTTCAATAACACTAAAAGAGCCTTTAATTTTTTGATATGAAAAATCTAAATTGTGCATTAAAAATACGAGGCACAATTATAAATACCAAACAAACATTACATTATAGTAATTTTTATGTCTAAAATGAAATTTACTAAATCTTCTTTTAGATATCTTGTTTACATGTATTGATAGTTTTTAATGTTGAAATACAATCCTATCCGGCCTGTTTGGTATGCTGCCTATCGTATACTAAAGTTCTCAAGTATTATATTTCGCTATTTCTAACAAGATTATGGTAAACGTAGTAACAATAACATTAATTGAAGAGGTAGCCGGATTGGTAAATGGGCCCGTTTTCGGGAGGATGTTAAATTCCATGCGCCATGTTAAAATCTACTTGCGATTTAAGGAACTTCTGTTTATGAGCCGGCTACCACTTAATGGAGAAACTCAATTTTGGGTTTCCAGTGTTTTTCTGCTTACTTTCATTGATCCAAAAGTGTAATAATTCGAACTTTTGCAAAGGAAGCTGCTCTTCTCCAAATACCATAACTATGTTTTTTGCGTATGATTGATATTTGTGTTATACAGTAAAACCTCTCTATTACGGATACCATCGGGACCGAAGAAAGTGCTCACTTTAGAGAGGTTTTGAATAGGTAGTCAGTATTCAACATACAATAATACAGTACAATGCATACGACTATAAGTGCAAGTAAATTATATATCACAATGTTCTTCATCACCAACGGTCTGCAGTTCCCCTTCGGAAGGTTCTGAAATCGATCCCATCTGCGGATCATACTGAGGTTTCTGCAGAGCTTTTCCTCAGTCACACCAGGCTAATACCAGGATGGTACATTCAAAGTTAGGCCCGGACCAACTTGCTTCATACGTCATGTTCTCAACCTGATTACGACTTGCGTTGAAGAGGCATAAATAAAATTCAATTCACGTGTCAAAAATTTGAATTCGGGAATTATAATGAACTTTGTTCCCACTTTTAAAAACTATATTTTAAAAACAGTACGTCCGTACCGACTGGCTCTAATCCTCAATCCTTAAAAGGGAAATAGTCAGAAGTGACAGAAAAAAAAAAACGTGACGAAAGCAGACTTGAACACGATATACTTGGGATATCCCCAGGAATATCCTTAGGATATGCACTCATTTCGGACATTCAGATATACGTTAAATATTCTACTCATACACCAAAAATATCGTATAATATCTTTAGGAAATTCCAATATTCCCATACGGGTATATTCGTAGCAGATTCTTAGAATGTACCTATGCTGTGTGGGGAGAGCACTGTTGAAGAAAATATCGAATATCAGAAATAAGTATCGGTACTGAGTATCGAGAAATTCTGGTATCGACCTATAATTTACCGTTTAACTAATCTATTAATGTTTTATTTATAAACGTTTCTCTCAAAAGTGCCTTTAAAATATTAGCACTAACAATCCGACGACATGGTCGTATCTCCATGGGATTTTAATAGCAGATACTAGAATATAATTCTCAGTCGTCGAATCAAATTACAAAACATAAACTATAAATCAAACAGAAAAACAGCATTTTTAATCTTGTAAATTCATTTATTATTTCTTTATAATCTGTAATGAAATAAATAAAAAATTTTAAATTGAAATGGTATTTAATTTTTCCCTTATAAACTCAATTAGTGATGTGTGTGGGTTTGTTCGTAATTAAATAAATAGGTTATATTAAACATATCAAAACAGCTTCAGGATAAACATTTTCCCATGTGAAAAGAACCACCTGAAAGGAATGGAAATTCCAATAAACAAAACAAAAACAATTTGTAATTCTTGGAAACAGGTGTAGAATTCCCTTGAATAAATTTGAAAATAAAAAAATACAACTTTTTAGAGACCTGCGTACCTACTATATATATATATATATATATATATATATATATATAGGTGTGTGTGTGTAACAGAATTTTCATATTTGTAGATACTGAACAAATGACAGGCAATAATGAAAACCAGTAAAAAGCGACCTCAATAATACTTGCGATTCAAATGATGAACTATCTGAAACTTTGTTAATTTTAGCTGAGAAATTAGAATACCTGTAATTGATGCCGTCATACGCATACGCGATTACGGATAGTCTAATTTCTCAGCTCAAATAACGAACGTCAAAATGTCAGGACACACACACACACACACACACACACGGGCTCGCGCGCACAGCGTAGATACGGAGGCCTCTCACAGCAGTATCTAAGATATTTAACCATATATTTTTTGTTCTACATAATTTCTTAATGGAAAACGGTGGAAGGTATTTATTTTGCCTACAGTATGTACTGTATTCGTGCGTGAGGATGCACGCAATTAAATTTGTAGTTGTTAAAGGCCACTCAGCCATTCCGTATTCAATGTTAAATTTCCATAATGCGTATTTAGCTTTAAAAACAAAAATTAATTAACGCATAACAATGTGCAAAATATTCATATTCCTTCTTGTTCTTTACTTTATAATACTTATACATTTAATTTGCACAGCATCGGTTGAATGCCTTGGAAATTACATAATGTTTGTAGATGTATGTTTATTGGCCAAAAAATGGTTTTACATTGCAAATTACGTAACAAATTTTGTTTAGCTTTAATCTCTTCAACCACTGCACCTATGTGTTTGCGACATTACACCATGATGCACAACATATTGGTTTATTATATCTATAGCTTTCTGTTAACATATTATTTACCAGTAAAACTATATTTATTTAAATATATAATTGCAACCGTGCATGTTATTTGCATACAAAGTCGATACCCAGCACTTGTTCGTGCTTTTCTTTTTTTCTTTTTTTTTTAAAAAAAAGCTGGCCTTTGTGTCATATGGGAAAAGAAAAACACGTTTCTAGGAACAAAGTATTTGAAAAGTGGAAATGCCAAACGTTCTAAGTGCCATTAAAAAAAAAAAACAACACTCTTGCCCACAAGGATGTTCGATATGTCCACCCGCATGTCCCTATCCTTGTTCCATGCGCCAAATCAATTAGAAAGAGGAATCAAAAATGATTACCATGTCTGAATACAAGAAAATGAAAAATAATTTTGGCTAGATAAGAACAAATCTAAAAATGATTTTGGCTGAATAATAGAAAAATGATGATTTTTCTATTATACAATCGAAATCATTTTTGACTTTCTATATTATTCAGACAAAATCAATTTTGATTTTCTATTATTAAGTCAAAATCACACTTTTCCTAGTAGCATGTTAATATGTGAATATGTTCCTGAACACCAGTTAATAACTAATTTTAAGGTTGATGTTGTGATTAATGAATGATTATTATCAATACTGAATATTTACCTGTCAATTCATGAAGAAAACACCCTTTTATGCATCGCGGGTTTAAATCATGGCTTTGTTAACCTTCAGCAATTAACAGAAGTAGCAACTTCTTATTTGCAAGTGTATAACCTGGATCGGAGTAATAAAATGTGAGTAAAATCAATTCTGATCTATTAAAGGTAAATCAATCCCTGTGCGATACGTACATACTGTGAACGGCGCATGCGAGATGTGGAGATAGCGCCCCATGTATTCTCCATCTACGGTACGAAGTGAGGTGGGGTGATCAGTCCCATGTCCGACCGCCTTCACCTTCCCAAGATGTTCAGGAGTACCAAGGACACTCTGGTACTCAGTTTGATAGGAGACTGAGGGCATCTCAGAGCGGCAGGGATGGAAACACTGCGTGAAAAGTCTTTAGCGTTCTTACTGGGATTTGAACCCGGAACTCCCGATTCGTAGTCAAACGCACTACCGCTGAGCCACGGCGACTCTATTAATATTTTAAAATGGGATTCAAGAATATATTATCATAAGTTCACCGTGACGCTACAAGTGAGGAATAGTAACTACAAAATAATCTAAGTAGTGAAAATATAATAGTATACGCTTTTGTGTGCAGATAAAAGTGTGTTTAGAAAGGAAGAGATACCGTATATAATATACAATTTGCATATATTTCTACCAAGCGAATGTTAAGGCTTCTAGTGGTACGGTTTACTTGATCTTTTTTCCTTTTTTTTCTTTGAATTCAATCGAAAGATGAAAACAGCTATTTATAGTTTAATCCACTTTAAAGGTACAGCTCACCTGAACCCATTTTTTAAAATTACAATGCGCATTCCTAATGGAAAGTTAATATTTCTCTGCTTTTGCAGTAGTGTCCCATCTATCTTCAAAATTCCGAACTATTACTACTGAACTATATACGCTTTGGATAACATTCGGCAATAGATTTTATCTGAAGAGTATGTCTATCTGAAAAGTGCTTTATGTTTCCATTTGATGTACTTGTAGCGTATCCGGTTCTCTGCTGGACCACTAAATTGTAACCTTACATTGGAAAACAAGTCGCTGTGCTCTTTTAACTAAAAGCTTTCACTTTAAGACGACGGCACATCAACAGCACTTTTAATACGAAATTATATGTGGTGACATCTAGCGGTCGATGCTGGGTACTTGAATATCAAAGCAAGTATTGTTTTCTACATATAGTGGAAATTCTAGAAGCATAGTTCTTGCAATTTAATATAGAAAAATTCCTCAATGCTCCTCGTGTAGCTACAAAAACAAACAGTTCCAGTGATTTGGAGCGTTTTACACTTATGTGGCAGTTATGTTTGAGACGTGAATGAAGTGTATGTTATGTGTTAAGCATATGTATGTTATCTGTAAGAGATTTAACGGCGTGAAAGAATACCCGGCACTGATGAGGACATTTGCCGAGATTTAAGTGTTTTTAGAGCGGCGGTTACGTTCGTTCTCACACGACCAACCTGACATATATATGACGACTTGAAGAGTGACAGAGCCGTGTTAAATAATGGCTGCATAGCTTTTCTTCTGTCACGGACCCGGTTTTCATCTCGTAATTTTCTCGGCAAAAGAGCAAAGAAGACTAGAAGTTTTATCTCATTTTCTCTTTCTTTTTTTTTTATCTTCTCCAAAGGGAAGAAAAGTTGAGAAAAAGTAGAAGCTAGGAAAGTTAGTAATAAGAGACATCTTACTTCCAAAGTAAAAAAAAAAAAAAAAAAAAAAAAAAGTTTTCAACGCAATGGAAACTGAAATATGACTCAACTTTAAAATGGAAGAGAAAAAGAATTAGTGTCAAATTGAAGAAAAAATATGACTTAAAAATTAGATTTATTTAAAAGAAAGCACAGTACCTGAAGATTTAAATTCTTTGCATTCTTTTGTGCTTTTTTTCGTTTCCTTGTTCTCGTCACAAACAAAACACAACGCCATCTTGAAACACTACAGGGAAACCAAATATTTGATAAAGAGTAGACACAAAACAATTAAGGAAGTTAGACTTTCAAACAAATGAAGCACAGGGAGTAAAGTAGACAAACAAAATAATGTACTTCAAAATTGTTGTAACACCTATTCTGGGACAGATCCGAATACTATACAAACAGTACTGCATTGATATAATTAGGTGCGTCAATGCTGAAGCTGTTCATTATGCAACTAACAGCAGCATGTAGTCTCTCGGTGTCCACTTTTGAGGACAATACACATTTAAGAGGGTATAATTATTAATATTTCGATATTTGGTAGCGACACAAATAGTTCGAGATCCACGTTAAACTGTAGGTCTTAGGACATAATCTTCATCCGGTAGAAGGCAATGGTAAACCAACATCGGTTCATCTTGTCCAGGGACCTTGAGGCCAGGAACTGCCTTCGGGCAGAACATCATCACCGTCATCAAGAAAAGCACACGAAAACATGTTTATAGTATAACATAAAGGATGATTCAGTGATAACATACCGAAATACTTATAACAGGTAAATATCGTGAAGAAAGCTTTTAGAGTTGGTATCGCAACTGAGGTTTCTCTCTACTAAATTTCCTTTAGATACCAGCGTGCGTTATCAATAAGTGCATATAACGCAAATTTACCATCGGGTAAGGTTGTAGCCTTACGAGATTAAACACGGCCGCTTCACTCAAGGTCACTGAACCTTAATCTAGTCTGCTTGCATTGAGAAGCCCTAGCCTGTAGTACAGACAAAAAGACGGTCACGGTGAAATAAAAAATGAACCCAATGTTTGGATCCGTTAAAAAGGTATCAAAAGATGCAACATAACCATTTGCACTAATGGAACAGCATAAGAACAGCTACAATGACGAAAAACGTTCATTAGCATCCAAGAATGATGGCAACGAACATCTAAAATGACATTTGTTATCAATAGATCAGAAACAGCGCTATTACTAGTCTTCTAGCATCCTTGCTATCGTAAAACCTATACGGGCAGAAACGTTACATATCGAAAGGAATGGGGTGACTTAGTGGCTGCGTGCTCGCTTTGTTAACAAGAGTTTGAAATCACGCCAGTCATTCTTAACTGAGATTTTCTCCAATTTTTCACCGAACGATACTAGAGGATAATAGGATGATACCTTAAATTTAGATCAAGACCATTTTTGATCTCCTGTTGTGGTAGAAACTAGAACACCTGGTGTCTGGCCTGGCAGAGTGATACCACCTATATCAAACAACAAATAGAAGGCCACCTGACTTTTTCTATGGCCGATACAAGAGTATAGAGATTACTGTGCAAGATTCTTTCCACTACATAGACAAGCTTCCACTAGACAAAGGAACTTGCACACAATGAAATGTAATTTACACAAGAATTTAAAGTAAGTCACGAAAGTAATGGAAGCGCCCGGGTGGACGAGCGGTTTGCGGCGGTAGGCCATCGGCTCGAAGGTCCCGGGTTCGAGTTCTGGCATGGGTGTGGATTTTAACAGCTAAAGGCGAATCGTGACGGGCCGAAGTCCAAAGTTACTAAACTGGCCCATATAAAATTAAAGTTTATCAAAAGTTTATGAACGTAATGGGCTAAGGTTGCTGAGCAACTGTAATGCAACCACTCATCATTACAAATAAAGTTGAACATCAACGTAAAGTTAGGTTAAAATATTGACTATTGCAAACTAAGGTAGGCTAAACTAAGTTTTGACAGCGGATGTTGCATGAATTAATCACATCCGGTAACTAAATACATTTGTAAGTATCCGGTATCTAGATTGCATGTTGACCAAGCTCTGTACCGGTAGAATTACTGGTGCGGTCGTGGTATCTCTTGTTGTTTCACTATTTACAACATATCGACCCACATAAAATACCTTCAAATATAAATCGTTACGAATATCTTATACGTAGCGCACGTGATTCCTCAACAGCCCCTGGTGCGTTGCTTCCAGGACGCCTGTTTCTGGGAAGAGCTGGAGTCAAAATAGGAATTTCCAGCCTTTAGTGCTGAAATGTCTATAGTTTCTAGGCCTTCTGATTGGATGGTTTACTGACAGGATTGTAGATCCGCTGACTGAGTAGCTCGCTAACTAGCTGCAGAATCGCTAGCTACTCGGTTAGTTGCCTCCAGTACTCTGGAACATCACTGAACACAATTCGTGTGTTACATAAAAATGAGCTGAAAAATGTAGTTAGTGATATAGTCTAAACCTATCACAAGTTTGACAATGACGTCCCGCTAACAAGCATTCTTCCTGTGAGGGATGAGGAGGTTAGCGGCTATATATGATTTTATTCTATATACCATCACGACGTTCACCTTATGAAAATCTCGGGACATCTCAGACAGGATTGACTGGAAACAGGATTTTAAAATGCGTGGTTCTCGATCTTATTAGCTATTACTAAAAATGGCTTATTTCAGAAACTGACTTCCCAGAAAATGAGACCAAACGCTCCACCCTCACTCAAATGTCTCCTCGTGTCCTGTTCTTCATTAAATACGGGAAAAAGAACTCATCTGTATATAGCTATAATGAAAAACTTTGGAGTCCAGCATATTCAAGGACCACCACCCGGTTGAGGTTTGTAGAATATGCTGGAAGCGTCTCCCCGTTCCCATATGCTAATCATAAAGTCACCAACGTTTTAGGAATCAATCAGATTATTTTGTACTCCATAGGAGATCCATTTATTACTTAAAATCTACAACGTAAAAGAAAACGGAATGAAATAATTTCATTGTTTCAAAAACTATAATAGAATACTACGATGTAATTATGGAATAAACAATTTTCTTATAGCTGTGGTTTAAACTTTCTAAATATATGATTTGCTTATGGAAATAAGTATATCTACTACTGTGAGAAATGTTCATGTACGTTAATAAATACACTGACTACTGTTAGATTTTATTCCGTACATTGCAATCAGTATTGATTCAAACTAACCTACTGTGTTCGTAACCTCTAAATAACAATATATCATACATAAACACAAGTACTGTGCAGTTCCGAGTTCTGTAGACCTCTGAGAGGGGTCTTGGCTAGCGCGCGGGATGAAGTGGGAAGTGCAAAACCAATCAGCGACAACTGGCGCTCTTACTACATACCTCGCATTGGCTATTAAAAGTATCTTCCCACCCATGATAACGCTACGACTCCTCCCTCGCCGTTACAGAACTCAGAACTAGACTCATAGAAGTACAACTTAAACATGCAACATATAGTTTGATCGCATATTCGCATCAAGTGTGTTTCCATCAGGTTATACCAAAGGGTTGACATCAAACAGGCTAATCTGAAAATAGGGTGGACATTCTAAAGTCAACCCATGCAAACACTTATTAAGCAGTCTTACGTGTATTGGAGCGTAAGTACTTTTCCGACAGAAGACCGATGATAGTAAAGACAGAATAGCAATATAATGTACCATCACCAGAATCAAAGAACATATAGGTGCATTCAGGGTAACATGCACTTGGGAGATATATAACCAACACCATCAAAACAGGCTCTGCAACAATTACATAATTTCCTAACCAACTAGGCGAATACGTCTCCTTTAATCTTAGACACAATATGCGAAGAGATCTCTTCACCTCCTGAGACTATAAATAATTCAACAATATAATACAATTCAGCCGATCAACAACAGTATTATTCCAATTCAATGAAGACGTTACTTCTTTCTAATTCAGCAAGTCGTATGAGACTTAAACCATGCTTAGCTCAAGCTCGATTGTCTATGTCACAGAACTTATATTTTGGAAAGCAATTGTTATTTATATCGCTCATATTTCCATTTACGTAGAAAGTATGATTACAGACGAAATTTTATAATTCCTTGATCTAACGATCGCCTCAATATAATGATTTTATCTGGTCCCCCGTAATATTTTATGCATTGATCTTCGACTGTATGTGGAAACAGATTTCAAATCAAAAGGTTGGAACTGAGAAAAATATAGTACTAAGAAAACAGTACTATACAGTTGAGTTTAATAATTTTTGAAATTACGATGTTACAACGCTAGTCAAGTTGAAGTTCTTTCTTTATTGAAGTGATAAAATCTTGAAAAATACGCATAGAATTTTGCATATGGAGATCATATCTTAATCAGAATATATCACTGACAGAGAGTACAGTGCAAATGTTTTTGGATAATGTCACATCAGGGATAACCTAGACAAAAGAAAACCAGGCATTTATAAGGTTATGTTAAGTGCGAAAGAACACTTTTCTGTAACTATTTTGAAAGAAAATTTGAAAATAAAACATCATATTTTAAGACACATTTTCTGAACATAAAAATGAACTGAGAAATGTAAATATGTGGCATTTTAGTTGAGTAGAATATGTATGTTTAACCCTGTTTTAGTTGAACATAAAAAAAGGGGAAGAAATAACAAAAGATGTAGACGAGGGAAGGCATTAGAACTTTCATGCATACTGAGAAGGAGATGTTGTTTATTCTTTTGTTTCAAAGAAACTTCAGAAAGCTGCAAGTAAATGTCAAGAATTGTAAACTAGATGAATCTCGTTTTTGTTTCGACACGCATACACAGTTTTACGACTCTCTCATCCTCACAAACCGACTTTAATTTTCTTTTATTAAAGCTTCAGGATTTAGTTCGTGGTCTGGATTGTTTGTCAATAGTTCCCTTTTCGAGGGGTTTAAAGAAGTAAATCCTTTTATGTAGTAAAGAAAAACGGGGCCAGACCAACCCTCAAAATGAAATGTTTCTCATTATAAGTTTACATACATATCTTGAGAAGGATGGAGATAAAACTGCAGTATACTGGGCAAGACTGACATCTAAGTAGAGATCTTTCACGTACAGCCTTGTATAGTGTATCAGCAGTATCACATTCCCTGCTGAATAAGAATTTAGAAAGCACTCTTTTCAGATTCCTGTTTATGGGACAGCGCATTTTCCTAAATACTAATTTGCAGACGAAGTTCATTTCAAAAGTTTTCTTTGTAGACGGCCCATCGCTGTAATTTGGGCCGCTTTCACACTCGCCCTCATCCTCATCCATCCATACTTTCACACAACCTCGACCGCAAGAGAGGTTTTCAAACTCGTCCTCAATCAATCTTGCTCACGGAGAGAACGCTAATATGTTTCTTATTCAGCCTCACCTCGCGAGGGTGAGGGCAACTAAGGGTGAGGACTGAGCTAGCGAGTAGCGACTAGCAGAGGTTCAACACCTCTGGCACTGCACGTGGGATATGAAAAATAAACTAACTTGTTTGTTCGCGTGAAAGTATGAAATCAGAAAACTCTTTATTAAACGTATTTCCCAACGGGATCAATGCATTTTTTGTTTGCAACTATGTTGTAGGAGGCGATGAACTCTATCCTTGCGAATAATTGTGCTACATTCACCAACCATTTATTTACGTGTTGGCGATATTATCATTCAAACTTCTAGCATGAATTTTATAGTATCATTTGAGGATAGCTGAACACTGAAAGGAGAATGACACTTCTTCAATTAGATAAACGTTGAAAGGCAATATTTCAATCGTTCTTTTAATCATCGTATACAATATATTGCAGTTTTTCCTCACTACTGGATTTACTGGTGTCTCACCAGGCACCTCCCCAGGTGGCGGATAGTGGAATGCCGACCAGATATGGTGGGTACCTGAAATATTCCAGGGAGGGTAAAGATAGCATGCGAAAAGGGAAAATACAATTTCTACTACGAAGGAACTCACAATCAGTCACACAATTTCGGAACAGAGTTTCTAATTAAGAACAGTATCCTTCAGGAGGTTCAGAATATAAAGTTCGTAAACGAAAGACTATTCTACGTTACGATACATATTCGATGGTGCAACACGGTTTTAGTGAATGTCTATGATCCGACCAAGAAGGCTAATGATAATGACAAAGATTGTGTTGGGTAATTTCAACGCTAATGCAGGGAGGGAAGAAAAATATAGACATTCTATAGGCAAGTACAGCTTTCAAGAAAACAGCAACAACAATGGAGAAAGATTGATAACTTTCGAGATTACGATAAACCTACTAGTAAAGAGCACGTACTTTGAACACAGACATACACAAATATATATGGATATCTCCGGATGGCAAAACTCTCAACCAGATCGATTACGTATTAGTAGATAGACGAAGGCACACCAACATAATGAATGTTCGGTCGTACAGAGGAGCGGAAGGTGACACTACTGATCAGTTAGTTATCAACAAAAGTGAGGGAAAAGCTATAAATCGTGAAGTGAGAAAGCAAAGGATCAAAACAACTTCATTTCGAAGTTAAACGGTTAGATATCTGAGCATAAAAGCAGATTACCAACCACTACAGTAACGCGAAACGAAACGCCACACGAGGGTTCAGATACAAAAGGCGAGAATATCTGAGACAGACATTACAGAGGATAGAGAAAAAAACGCAAGACAAATAACACACCAGATTTATACAAAGAGGGAAACTCGTTAAGGAAATGCTACCAGCCGAAGTTAGGAATGATTAGAAATGAGCACGGAGACCTTCAGGCAGATCCGGCAAAATTATCGATGTATAGAAAAGTTATTTCGACAAACTTCTTGATGTACATAACAGAGGACAAACAGAGGATTTCGAAATTTATACCGCAAAATCATGGATACCCGAACCAAGCTAGATCGAGGTCGAAATGTCGATAAAGAAACTGAAACTTTTCAAATCACCGCGAATAAATATTTCAACGGAAATTATTAAAGCGGGAGGAACGGTATTAATCAAGGAACTTCATAAATTAATAAGTGCCATATGAATAAAGAAATGGAAAACCTCAATAATAGTTCCGATTTACAAAACAGGCGACAAATCGTACTGTAATAATTGCCGCGGAATCTCTTTACTTTAAACATGTTACAAAGTATTGAATAATATACTAATATATCGCCTAAGCGTATAAGTAGATGAAATAGATCAGAAGTGAGTGTGAATGTGGAATAGAATTGTAGATCAGATATGTGGATTTAGAAGAAATAGATCCACGTTGGACAAGATTTTCGCCTTGAGACGAATTTTGGAGAAGAAATGGGAATACAATGAGACTGTTCAGTGTTCACCCTTTGATTGATTTTAAGGAAGCTTTTCATTCTATCAAAAGTTAAAAGTTATACAATATCCTGATACTATCTGCAATTCCGAAAAAAAACTTGTTCAACTAGTGAGGATGTGTCAGGTTACGTTCTTTCCGTCACATTCTTTCTTACGGTCTTGTTCCAAGAATTAAGCATGAATATATACGAATATGCCAAGCGAGCGAAAGTGGGTTAGTTAATGTCAGCTTATATTCTTTCCATCAGATTATTTCTTACGGTCTAGTTACTAAAATTAGCACGAATATGTACATGCCGAGAGAACGAAGGTAGGTCAGTTAATGCCAGGTTACATTCCTTCCGTTAAATTATTTCTTGGCACTATTGGAACCCAGCTGCAAAAGGAAATCTAACTAACCTACTGTCGCCTAATGACGTCACCACCACCATGTTACCACCAAAAATGACATGAGTCATCAGTCAACAGATATGTCAATAGAGATTACGTCATAGGTCTATGACCCTGATGACGTCAAAACATGGCAACGCCGCATGAGTCATCAGTAAATACAATTGGCAGCACTGTATCCGCCATTTTGGATATCACTACCACAATGTTATTCCTTTTCTACTCACTTGTTATGCCTGAATGATTCGTATTAACTTTATTCAATATAAGAACGATTGAGTGGCGCCATTTCAGATTGTGCAACTATGTCGATTGTTAGGTACCGAATTCATATTCTTTTTTATGCATTACAGACTTCAAGTACTTAGAAAAGTGAAAAAATAACATTATAGGTAAAATCGTCTTTTACCTGCATTAGTGGATAATCTAAAGCAACTGTTTCCAACAAAAGATGGCAGCACTACCTCCGTACATGACTAATGCATTTTCACTGTTACACGAAATTTCGTTGCTGCTCCTACAAATTCAAGCCTAGAAAGTTCAAACTTTCAGGGAAGAAAGTTTATAACCAATTCAAGAGTATGATCGATGCCGATTTTTTCTTTTTTGTTCATTGTTGCAAGAGCTTCATTGTTATAAGTTTCGATATTCACAATAACAATGAAGCGATTTCAACAATGAAGCAAAACGAAAACAAAAAATCGGCATGGATCATGATCTAGAATTGGTTATGAACTTTCTTCCCTGAAAGTTTGAACTCTCTAGGCTTGAATTTACAGGAGCAGCAAGGAAATTTCGTGCAACGATAAAAATACATTAAACATACGGAGATAGTGCTGCCACCTTTTGCTGGATATTGTTGCTTTAGATTATCCTTAATAATGGCACGGCATTAACAATATTGATATCTGCTTCAGGAACACCGTACATAAGTCAAAGACCAAAGGGAGAAATTATCCAGATAAAATGATCAAAGCAGACATTCCAAAGAAAAAAACATAGAAAGGGAAGAATATATAGAACCTAGAATTTATCCCTACTGCAGCATTATACCATCGACATCATCACTGCTGTAGAAAGACCGTCTGGAGTACAGGAAATGCACACCGCCACAGCCTGATGACGAAAGCGTCTGAACATCGAACGGACTGTAAATGGGTTCTGATTCAGATATTTTTGTTTTCTTTCTCTCTCTCTTTTTTTCGTTAAAATCTTTTTTATTTATTTTTGTTTTTATATTTTTAAAGCTGCAGAGAACAGGAAACATTTCTGAAGCTTTTCCTTACTATCGTGGGATTCGCTACTCTCAAAAGAGGATGGTGCTACTCTCCGTTCGTAGTTTCCTCTCTCTCATGAAACAGACATCCCCCATTTTTGCCAAAAAGGAAGAAGGGTGGCATATTTTTCTTTCCTTGAACTCTCCATTCTATCGTTTCTCTTGCTTCGTTTTTGTGTTCTTTTTTTTTAACGAAAAACGAAAAAAAAAAAACAGGAAATAAAACAGTATTGGTGAGTGGAAATGTGAAAATGAAAGAAGTAAATAGAAACAAAAGCAACGGATTTCATTGGCTTTCTGATAATAATTTGTTTTCGTTTTCTGACTTATAAATGTTTTTAACCTTATAAGAATTAGATTAAATAATAACAATCCAAATTCATTTTTTATTATTATTATTAGAGTGCCGTGAACTGCTATAATATCTATAAAGCACATTGTTGCGTCAACACAATACGGTAGATACAATGGTACAATAGAAATTCAAAAGATACACTGGAACAAAGACAGAGTTAGGTTGGGAATAGTACAAGAAAAATACGATCATTACAACTGCTAAAAATCAGTCGTCATTGAAAAGAATTACATAAAAACTCAAAGATAGATGGAATACATGTAAATCGTTCACACAGGGTAAAACGTTCTCAAGCATATATTTATGTAACAAGTTTGGTAAACCAAACATGTTACTTTTCTAATATAGGTCTATGTAATACATGCTAAGTTTTTTTTAAAAAAATAATTTATACTAGTGTAACCGTGCTGCATTTTAAAATAAGGGAATTGGATAGATAAAAAGAGAGGTAATGAAATATTAGAAAAGAAGAATGTTGTAAAATAAAGGACAAAACACAGAACATAAAATAATATCATAAATCAGTAATTATGATAGAACAAAAAATATAAAATACTCTTGAAATTTACAAATCTTTTTTTCCATACAACGTTAGCGGTGCGTCGATTATATTGGTTTTAGTTCAATTTTTACATTGATATCGGACACGATAGTGTTACATACAACAGGCAATGACTGAAAAGAGTTTCAGGCAAATACATGCTTACGATATCGAGGGCTAGTCCTGGGGTCTTATTTATTGTCATAGCTACAGAATGCTAATTGAATTGTAAACTGTATTGTTCTGGAAGAAAATGAAAAAATAGAGTCAGATGGCGATAAATGATAGCGAGGAAGAAGTACTCTCTAGCCAACATCAACCTCAGTTGTGATTTTGTAGATCTAGGAAGCTATCACATATGTTGTGAAGAATTAATCTTATGCCATTCTGTAAGCCTTGTTCTCCGTTCAAGTTCCTCGACAACATCGCCATAGATCCTCCTTCTTTCAGTTCTAGAATATATGGCGATAAGCCGCTTGTGTCTAAACTGTCCGAAAGTTCAGCGGGTATTGAAGAATTTCAGCTTCATCATACCCTGAAGTAGGATTCTGACCTTCCAGGAGGCTCATCAAAACTTTTGAGTTTAGCGTGTTAAACTACTGACCCAGAGAAACTGGAAATAGCTCTGATGATGTAGTATCCTTTCCGTAAGTGTCAGTGATGATATTAGTTTCTGAGAAGCTACAGGCTGGCAAACCAATAGAATATGACTTCCTAGAATACAATGACGGATACCATTCTTTTACATGAGAAATTTATCAAATGAATGTTCTTCTAGGTTAGCTCCCACATTTTTACCTAGTAACGTCTGAGCGACTGGAGAAAAGATTTTGAAACTATTTTGTAGATAAGCAAAGAAAACTTGACGTTCCTTGAAAACGGTCAAAAAATATTTTTGCGAGATTCGGGATCGAACCGAGTACCTTTGGCACAAAAATCCAAAGCATTATCGAATACACCACGGAAACAGTTGAAACATAGCGGGGGGCGAGCGCTATTTATACGGTAGTTCAAGAAAGGGTGCATTCGACTATTGTGTGCGCGGCTCAGCAAGAACATCTGGAAGGAGAGGGAGACGAATGGTTAATAACATACCTAGGTTTTTAAATTTTATTTATGACCTTCAAGCATCTAAGGCTCAGGCCGGTTTGAGGAGGGGAAAGGAAGCGGGAAGGTGTCAGCC
Source organism: Lepisma saccharinum (assembly GCA_022664845.1). Lineage (NCBI taxonomy): Eukaryota > Metazoa > Arthropoda > Insecta > Zygentoma > Lepismatidae > Lepisma > Lepisma saccharinum. The sequence goes on from JAGDQP010002473.1 coordinate 101,552, forward strand.
AGGGCCTAATTTGAAAGTTCCATTCCGGAATTAGCCTGATGTGACAGGAAATACCCTAGAGAAACCTCAGTCAGAATAGTCGCCCGTTGAAATTCTACCCCAGGCCTCTCGAATGTTAAACCAAGACCTCGGGCTCGAGATCCACGATCGCTTGATAACATATCCGTGTGTAAATACGAAACTTTAAAAATAAACATTCATGAATATCGGTTCAGTACAAACGTCTGGGCGACTGGACAAAACTTCTGCAGAAAAGAGTCTCATAAGAAATATATAGGAAGGAAAATGAGATTCTCTTTTATTTAAAGTTGATAAAGAGGAGAAGAATGCGAATGATTAATAGGGCTTAACATATCTAGGCGTAATTAGGAACATTTTAGAAGAAAAATCACTCAAATCGGCTGGGCGACTGGACAAAGGTTTTACGAAACTATTTTAAATATATTTCAATGTGTTTTCAAACACATTCTGGAATCTTTTGGATTTTTCAAAAAAAAAATATTTTTGAAAATCCTACATTTTTGAATTTTTTTAAAAATGAAAATTTTGTGTTTTTGAATATGTTCCCGAAAATCCGGCGCTTTTTGATTTTATGAAAATTGGTTTTGAGAATTATCCCGAAAATTCATAACAAGTGGGCCTGCGTCCCGTCTGGTTATCTTAAGTCTTTTTAATACTTTTTAATTTCCCAACACTCCATGAAACACCTTTCATCATTTAAGCACAGAACCATTCTAGAATTTTCCTCAGTCACGGCAGACAACTGCTGGGATGACACCGTCATTATAGCCCCTACCCGACACCCTCCAACATCTTTTCCCCTCCTCTATCCCGGCCTGAGGCTTAGGTGCCTAAAGGCCATAAATAAAATTCAAATTCAAAAAATGAAGATAGCAGTGTAAGACTTCATTTTACTTATTACGGGTACATTTATAATATTTTACTTTTCTCCCTAGTGCTTTGGTGGCCCATCCCAATTTTTTTACATATGAAAATAGATGTAATGAGCTTTGAAAGAAAAAAAAAACACACTGCAATCCTAAAGCTAAAGTACCCGCCCGTTGGTGCGGGGTGAATAAAATATATTGGAAACATTCATTGAGACAGTTACCAATACTCGCTTATACACGTGGCGGGCTGTGTCCTTAACTTGGTAAGTTTTGGGGGTTACGCCCCTTTTATCGTAACTATAATGTCTGGGTGGCTGCGCCCCCATGGTGCAAATATGCTGTATCTGTTAAAACCACCAGCCACAACCACCAATACTACTACTACTACTGCCAAATACTACTATAATGATGTAAAACACTGAATCTACATATTTCTATTTACAACAATCCACATTTAAATTTAAAAAATATTTCCCGCTCACTGATGCAGGGTGAACAAAATATGTTGGCAACAGTCATCGGGGTGTCACCAATACTCGATTCCCCGTGGCGAGTTGCGCCCCTAACTTCGGGAATATTGGGAGCTGTGTCCCCTTTATCGTAACCAGACTCTCCGGAGGACTGCGCCTCCATGATAAAGATCTGTCCCCATAACCCCCCGGGGCCTGCGACCCCATAGAGAAGTTTTGATATATTTATTGTAGTCTACTCGTGATCCGGGTTGGAGTTACTGGTCTTCCAACAGGCGCCTCCCCAGGTGGCGGATAGGGGAATGCCGACCAGATATGGTGGGTACCGGAAATATTCCGGGGAGGACCAAAACCAGTACTGCTGCCTTGCAGTTAGTAGAGGGATCTACAAAGGCTAGGGGAAGATAACCCCGAACAAAAATATCATGGTGAGGGGAAGCAGCATCACCATTACCACTCTGAGGCTGAAGATGAATGACATCGGCAAGGCTCAGAGATGGACAGAGGGCGACATCTTGAATGTCTACCTTTACTGCGAGGTCGTAGAGCTGACAACTCTACACCGCTAAAACATGTCAAGAAATAGTAACAGATGGTTCATGGATTCTCCTGGGGTAAAATATTCCGGAGGTAAACTAGTCCCTCATTCGGATCTCCGGGCTGGGACTGCTTCAGGGGGCTTTATGAACAGGATTAAGAAAGACCTTAGAATAGGAACGTGGAACGTACGAACATTATACCAAACGGGCGCTCTTCAGGTGGAGGTACGCGAGACCGAGAAGTACGAGCTAGACATATTAGCGATACAATAAGTTCGGTGGAAGGGTCAAGATAGCATCCCACAGGGCAAGTACACGTTCTACTACGGGGGAACACAGTCTCACGATTTCGGAACAGGGTTCCTCATTAAGAATAGTATCCTTCAGGCGGTTCAGAATATAGAGTTCGTAAACGACTGTCGTACGTTACGATACGTACTCGATGGGGCAACACGGTTTTATTAAACGTCTATGCTCCGACCGAGGTGACTACTGATAACGACAAAGATATATTCTACGATGAGCTAGAAAGGTTGTTTGACCGATTACCGAAGTATAATTCGAAAATTGTGTTGGGTGATTTCAATGCAAAGGTAGGGAGGGAAGAAAAATATAGACCTACTATAGGCAAATACAGTCTTCACGAAAAGACCAACAACAATGGAGAAAGACTGATAACTTTCGCGATTTCGAAAAACTTACTGGTAAAGAGCACGTACTTTGAACACAAAGACATACACAAATACACATGGGTATCTCCGGACGGCAAAACTCTCAACCAGATCGATCACGTATTAGTAGACAGACGAAGACACACCAACATAATGGACGTTAGGTCGTACAGAGGAGCGGAAGGTGACACCGACCATCAATTAGTGATCACAAAAGTAAGGGAAAAGTTATGCATCGCGAACAGAGAAAGCAAGGG